>CALNHX010000637.1:0-304617 GCA_940337035.1 Agriotes lineatus | reverse complement strand
ATCTACTTTTTAGTTGCATACCTACATTCCGGTAACAAAATTAAAGTTTCTTATTAGCAAGTACCTAATTCAAATTCGTATGTTAACTCGTAAAATAAACGCTCTAATCTATTGATTTTATTGGTAACTATGGAAGTGACCTGTATGATTAAATGCAGGCATAGAAACGAAACTGCTATGTAAACCATTAAAATAAATTCACTGTAGATGAGCTAAAGAATTAAGTTGAAGTTAAACCACCTCAAACACTTACCTTTTTGATTTACAGATCCTTCCCAATCTCCTTTCAAGGGAGAATAGTATGGCGATACTTCCATAACTTTTCCATTTAAACTGTTCTGTAGCTGCATTGACATATTTGTTGTTTGTTTTAGTTGGGAACTGGAATTCCATTTTAATTCATTTAATGGTGTAACGAGCGGTTCATTACGGGCAATTTTCACTAACAAATCACTTGCTTGCGCAATAGTTAAAATTAACAGAAACACTAACAGCATTTTTTCAAGTTTGTTACAGTGGCATAGAGTACAGTAGCACTGAATATTCGCTAAACTGTGCTTCCGAAAAATATCAGCCGGATGCATGGTGTTTACATAACACATAGGCATTACTTATATTGATTCTTATCACTTGGTATTGTACACAGCATAAAGTCAACAGGAAAGAAATTGCAAAAATAGTGCTTTTGAGAAATAAAAAAATGTACACCAACTGTTTAACGTAAAAAAAATTATTTTCTGTAGGTATATTCGAACTGAAGATCTTTAAAGCGGTCTAAAGGTTCCAAAAACAACAAAAACAAACAGAAAAACTATGTACAAAACAGTGGCTTTTACGAAAGAAATGGTAAACTCTCTAGCTTTTCAGTGGAGAAGAAATTATTCGTAAAGAGCACTAGTAAGTTCAAGTACTCCTAAACCACTAACTTTAATTAACGCAAGCGATTGTTTGGGTTCAGATACTACCTGTAGCGGCAGTACTAGTAAATAGTAATTCAATATTTAAACTAAAACTAAAAGGAAATAAATTTTTTTCAAACAAATATTAAAACGCCCAAAAATAATAAATATTTATGCTAAAATTTAAATTAAAAATAACTAAACATTCGGTTTTTACCGTGTAGATGTGACAACAATGTATCTGTAAAGCATTCTAACTTAAAAGTGTTTCGAATACGCAACCTTCTTATAATAGGTATCACTTTACATATTACAAAATACAGTTCAATAGCTAATTTTCCGAAAAAAAAGTGACCTTATTTAGTACAGTAAAATTAGACAAAAAAAATGCCCAAACCCGGGAATCCAAAAAACTACGGTCTGACTGTGACAAGTTGTTCACTACCCTTTGATCTAAATGTGGTAAAAAGTCTCCGCCGCCAGAGCGTCGGGTTTGGGAGGGGGTGGGGGGAAAGTATCATAACAGTATGTTTTCTAAGTTTTTTACAAATATCTAGGAAAATCTTCAGTTTAGAGCTTATTATACCCTATACACTTTTAAAGTACATTAAATTTCCAACAAAATTTGTCGTATACAGTTTTTTGCTGCGCCCAATATTTTCGGTGATATGGAGGGGGTAAAATTTTGATATTCAGTTATTCCGTCCTTTATGATGCTGAAGAGGGTTTTATGAATGGGCAGACTTGCGTTTTGGTCACGTTTGACCAACCACTCTTTGCCAAGGCCCACGGAATGGTAGCAGTGCCCCTACCGATAGTTCCTTGAAATCACTGTTCATCCGGTTTGGAGGGTTCCACTTTCTCCTTTCTTTTATAGGATCAGTAGGCCACATAATGGCTGGAAGTGGTTTGGAAGAGGTGTGAAGACAAGTTTATGCCAAAAACAGCATCCCATACTGAATGGGAAAGCATATTCCAGAGTTATATGTGCCCTGTTCCTAACACAAGGAAGAGTTGAAGGCACTCTATTCATCATTAATTTCGTGTGAAATAGGCCCTGATGAGATAGTGGAATCGGATGCAGTCAAGAATTTGATACGAACTGTGGAAGAGCAACTGAAGAATTCCAAGGAGAGTGGTAGAACACAAAAATTGTTGATCAAATTTATTGAAACCGCGAATCTTATAAAAATGTTCATAAAAGCAGAAAGAAGCGGGGGTTTTTATCTCCATGCAGCTTTTGGGCATTCCGACCGACGGTGAATTTGACAAATTTGTAAGAAAGGGTTTCTTCACCATTCGCCGAAGAGACAAATTTTGGTGCGGTGTTTGGACCGACATAACCAATGAGAGCGATGAAAACAAAAGGTGGTTTGATCGGTTGCAGATGGATTACGGCATCAACGATCGTTACATGGGTGACATCGATGCCTGCAAGCCCAAGGATTGTCGAAGCAATTGAGAGATTTGCATCTACTGATTCGGCTTCCTCAAAGCAACGCGTAGAGTTACGTTATGCAAACCATAAACGAAATTCTAAGCACATACAGCTTTGCATTTCTTGGTTTCAATCCTTTGTCAAAACATCCTCAGCTGGCTTTCCTTTCCACAGCTATCTTGGCTGACTAGAAAACAAATTGTGATGACGCCCGTGATATTGGATTACCTGTAATACAAAAGATCGAAGGGATGAAATTCGGTGAAATCCGTTGGAAAAAAAATACACTGTCAAATCGTTAGCAGCCGTGACAAAGTCTGTCAACATCCGAAATAACACCACTCACATCAATCCCAAGCAGCTGCTTCGCCGTATGGTTTGTACTTTGAGGATGGATGAACAGGTAAAAGAAATATTTGGTCATGAACTATGTACATATCCTCCCTCACTGTTCGATGAAAGTGGTTTGATGAGGAAAGACACCAAATTGTCCATGCTGAAAGTGTTATCTTGTGGAGAGACTGCTCCACCTGATGATGAGATGACACAGGGGTATTGTATGTTGTAGATGGAGGGCACCTCCGACATCGTATTGTTTGGCAACGTTCAAGATGATATGCCAGCAATATTGGTGACTACGTTTTGTCCCATTACGGATATGCTGCGGTCGTGTTCGATGATTACAGTAAACAGCTCAATACAAAAGATGAGGAACATCTGCGAAGGTCTCGCTTAACTATCAACGTAGATGTAAAAATAGAAGACCCATCCAAATCATTTGTCATTTCTCTGTCTGCCTATGAGGATTTTGTATGTCAAATACCTACTTTAAGATACGAATTGTATACCTATTTCAGATGTAGGAACATGAGTTTTATACACTACATTTTTTTTATAGTTATTATCAAAATCTTTGGGCTTTTTTATTGAATCCATCTGCCCTCTGTGTAATAGTACACTTCAACAAAACAAAAGGAAACATAAAAAAATTGCTGATTTCCAATGATTTGATAAGTTAAGCAACTTTTCTACTATTTCCGACGGAATAACTAAATTTTACCCCCTCCATATCTCCGAAACTATTAGGCGCAGCAAAAAAATGTATAGGACAAATTTTGTTGGAAATTTAAAGTACTTTAAAAGTTTATAAGGTACAATAAACTTTTGACATTCCCTCCCCCCCCTCCACAACTCGACGCTCTAGAGGCGGAGACATTTTACTGCATTTACAGAAAAGGGTAATGAACAACAGCCATTATGTGACCTACTGATCCTATAAAATAAAGGAGAAAATGGAACCCTCCAAACCGGATGAACAGTGATTTCAAGGAACTATCGGTAGGGGCACTGGCTACCATTCCGTGGACCTTGGCAAAGAGTGGTTGATCAAAGATGACCATAACGCGAGTCTGCCCATTCATACGACCCTCTTCAGCATCATAAAGGACGGAATAACTGAATAACTACATTTTATCTCCTCCATATCACCGAAACTATTGGGCGCAGCAAAAAAGTGTACAGAACAAATTTTGTTTAAAATTTGACATACTTTAAAATTGTAACTATAGGATACAATAAGCTTTAAACTGAAGACTTTCCGAGATTTTTGTAAAAACCTTACTGTTTTGACACTCCCCCCCCCCCCCTTCCAAACCCAACGCTCTCACGGCAGAGACGTTTTACCACGTTTAGAGCAAACTTGTGACAGCCAGACCTTCGTTTTTTTTGGATTCCCTGATTTGGAGCTAATTTTACTGTACTAATTATACACTAAAGGATAGACCGAGAAAAAAATGCGTAACAATAGTTAAATAATCGCTAGGAAAATACTAAGCAAAATGACAAGGAAAATCAGAATGTAGCATACCGGGTGACAATGAGACTAGGGCCATGCTTATATCTTCTTTAGTTATGAATCGATTTGGATAAAATTTAATACCAAGATATTGACATAATTTCTGATTGGCCGATATAGTCAAAATGGCTGACTTCCGGTTTTATCAGAAATGACACCAACTTTAATTTTTTTAATGGAACATCCTGTATATTTTATGTTTTTCTGACTCTATCAGTCAAATTACGTATAATAGTCTGGCCAAATTTCAATTTGATTATGGCATGCTGCGAATGAGTTTTTTTTTTGGAACACACGATACCATGCTAAAGCATAATTCAGGATATATCGAATAGTTTATTTAGAACTCTAGCTAGAAAGATACGGCCATTAAAATGCAATACTTTGCAATATTTGAAATTGACTTTTAAATATTGAAAAACAAAACTCTACAGAATGAAACAAAATAATATTTGTGCAATTTCTTCCAACTAATTTATTAAAAATATTGCAGAATCAGAAAAGAGCTTCTTTAACTCTAGTTATGAGAAATCAAAATTGAAAAAAAAGAATACACAAATTTTAAGTTTATGCTTTTACTATTTGAAATGTTTGAAACCTTTTCATAAAATTATTTTTAAATTTATTATTTCTGTGATAAATGCTAGGATCAGTTTCTATTTACTTTTTCTGCTTAACTCGAACAGAATCAAAATTCTAACTTCTTAATGTTGAATGATTTTTGAAAGGTAATGTTTGCGGCGATAATGCAAAAAACTTGAAATTAGAATGCGACCACTGTATGGAAAAGTGTTTTTTGTTAAGGATTGTCTATAAAATAAAAAGTAATCGCTTTCTAAATATTACATGTCCAAAATTCTGAAAATGCGTAATTTTTGCCAGTTTTAACATTTGTCCTTATATACTTTTTGTTACCTGCTTCCAATTAGCAAACTCCCTTGCATTAGTTCACCTGAATTCGATGGTAGCTGCATGCAGCAATCATACTTTTAAAGTAGCTGCTTACGCTGTCAAAATATATAAACGCTTTCATTCATGTGCGTTTATTTATAAAAACTTGCAAAATTAATATTGCAAATATATTGCTATGATATTGTGCCCGAGAGATGTTTATTGATTGAAGAAAGATAATAAAAAAAATCTTTTTATTCCATATATTACCTTTAAGGCCCTGAACACACGGGATTCCGTTTCCCAGATTCGGTATGCGGGATACAAAATCTGAGTCTGTTCAGACACGGCGACTGAATCTCAGACGCGGGCCTTCAGTCACTTGCAGTGCCGTGCTTTTATGGACTTAGCATTGCTGTTCTTTGTTTCTGTCGAATTAGTCTAGAAGTGCTGTATTTAAAGTCAGGGATTGGGCTCTACAAAGCTAATAAACTTTTCATTGTCAAATAATGTACGCTCTATGATCGTTGTATAGTAAGGAACGGCTTGCTTATTCGATTTAAATAGAAGTTGCAGAAAATCTGCTACGCCGATGATATGATAGCATATGTTCTGGCTCGCAAAAGTAGGCGAGTCCAGGCCGTGGTACACGTGGACTCATATCCTCTATATGCTCCAATGGTAAATCGGTATCTGAGATACAGAATTTGTCGCCGGCGGCCGAAATGGAGAGATAAGGAAAATCGGCCGCCGGCGACACATTCTGTATCTCGGATACCGATTTACCATTGGAGCATATAGAGGATATGAGTCCACGTGTACCACGGCCTGGACTCGCCTACTTTTGCAAGCCAGAACATATGATATCATGTCATAGGCGTAGCAGATTTTCTTCAACTTCTATTTAAATCGAATAAGCAAGGCGTTCCTTACTATACAACGATCGTAGAATGTACATTATTTGACAATGAAAAATTTATTAGCTTAGTACAGCCCAATCCCTGACTTTAAATACAGCACTTCTAGACTAATTCGACAAAAACAAAGAACAGCAATGCTAGGTCCATAACAGCACGGCACTGCAAGTGACTGAAGGCCCGCGTCTGAGATTCAGTCGCCGTGTCTGAACAGGCTCAGATTCTGTATCCCGCATACCGAATCTGGGAAACGGAATCCCGTGTGTTCAGGGCCTAAGCGTTACAAAGCAAAAACTACAATGTTTTAAGGACGAAGTCTGCCATACAACTAAACTAGTGATAACAATTACGCCAGACATCTGTAAGACAAGATAAACCTATTATCAGGGTTCTCACATGTGTCGACAGATAATGCGTTTATGCAAGCATGTAATTAATACGTAACACCCGCAAGCGGTTCTGCTTAATCCATTAGTTATGTTTTAATAGTATATTATGTAACTAGTTTTATAAAAGTTACTTTAGTCACGAGCGGAGCGTAGCGCAGCGAGTGTTTAATAAATCAGTGTCTAGACGAGTTTATATAATGTCTTACATACTATACTTTTTCTACGACCACAAATTTAGACAATGTAACATATTATTTCATTATGATTTTGTATATTATGTTAGGTTAAGTTGACTGTTGAAAACTAACTTGATTATAATTTTGGCTGTGGCTAATAAAGCAAATACTGTCTGAACTTAGCTTCACCCCATGACTAAAACGTCGTTGCCAACTTCAGCCGGTGACTAAAACACTCTTTAGTCACAAGTTATGAAGGCGTGATTAAAATGTCACCTAGCGACGTGTAGGTTAGTATGTTATATGCTATTTTAGTTACAGGAGTAGATAGAAATAATTAAATAACAGAATTGATTACGGTTTTTTATGAACACGTTCGACTTAAATTAGAAGCAGGTAGCATTTGAGAGACTAGTAACCGAATAGAAATTTTAACAGATTGCTTTTAGATCAATACGAGACGATGCCATTTTTAATACGCTAAAGTAAGATAATTATGCAATAGTTTACTGCAAAATAATCTTAAAAGTAATGCCTGCTAATTATTAATACCTGTTAAAATTAATTTTGAATTAAAAGTTGCTTAAAAGAAAGTAAGAATGGTAGTTATGTATGTAAAGGAATAAAAGGTACCTCCAAGCTAGAATGGAAGCGTAAACTGAGAATATTTAGTAAAACGTGTTTAAGTGAGTTGTCAAATTATAACATTTTAAAAAATTGCGTGGCGCAGTTGGGTAAGATCCAGGCTTACATTAAGCAAGTCCTCGGTTCGAATCCCTCGAGGGTCGAAATTTTTCCCTAGCCTTGACGATTAGAATCGGGCTTGGTGAGACCATTCACAGTTGGGCACCAAATTAACTGTGCTTTACTCAGAACCACAGACCTAAGAGATAGAGTAACAAGTTCAACACATCACCAAGACACACACCTCACACAATAGTTGCTGCGCAAGCACCAAAGGCGCGCTCCAACTCTGTATCCCGAATCCGGGGCAAGTTGAGCATTGTATCGCTAGATACCAGAGCATAAAACACTAGTCTCTACACCGCAAGGTAAATGAGGTTACAGATAATACATACATAATACATAATAGAATTAAGCAGCAAGTGGATATGAAAATATATAAAATGTCAGTTGCTAGGTAATTAATGAAGTAATAAAAAACAAGCTGTAAGAAAATTTAGAAGCCAACAAATAATAAGTTTGTTGAGAGTCGGTTTTATACACAAAGGCCTTTTAATAAACCTGCTATTAAGTTGAGTGGAGTTTAATTAAGAAGGGTCATTGGTTGAGTAGGTCTGCATGCCATCAAGTAACAACAGGTGTACCGAGAGTGCATTGGAGAAGGTAATCTGCAGAGTCATCGAGGCAAAAGAAGTGTTGCTGTCCTACCTCTTAGACTTCACTGCACTGCTTGATTTTCGTCTGCATGTCCTAGAGGGTGCAGTTGGAGGTGGCCTTTGCATGGGCAGAAGGACTTATGCATTTTGTTGTTGTAAAATTCAACAGATAAGACAAGGTACCTAAAACCAATATTCCTATATTACATGCAAGTGCAAGAAGATATAAGTTACCTGAATAAACACATTGTAATTATTTGCTTTATTCAATATTAAAAATATATTTGAGGTTATTTCAAAGTGTAACGAAGCCAAATAGCTCAGTTGGTAGAGCGTTAGGATTGCATTAAGCAAGTCCTCAATTCTAATTCTATGATGGGCGAAATTTTTTTGCACCCTTGGGGAGCGGTATCGGGTTTGGTGAGACCATTCACAGTTGATCACCAAATTAACTGTGCTCTACTCAGAACCTCAGACCTAAGAGATAGAGTAACAAGGTGTAATCATCACCAAGACAGATACCTAACACTACAGGGGAAGGCGCGCTCCAACTTTGTCACCCAAAACTATGTCAGGTTGAGCATTGCACCGTTAGATGCAAATGCGTATAAAGAACCAGCATCTACACCGCAAGGTAAAATGAAGTTACCGCCAATACATACATACATACATACATTACTTCAAAGTGTAAATAATGTTTATGCGTGACTATCACTTAACCAATTTGCATCGGATTGGCAATTGTCTCTTATCAGGCAGGTCTGACATTACTTGCAATTTCGTTTCCGTTATTATATTATTTGGCTTATCCGATCGTATTTGCACATGATATCTTGTACTAATATAGCTTTTCAGACGTTTTCTGTTAAAGTTTACGTTTCGTCGACTCTATTTCGCTGAATTACTGGCTTTGCCGTGTTGGGCCCTAGTGCACTTGCTTAGTAATCTTTCCGCGATCAAGTTTTCTAGAGAAATTTCGTTACACTGTGGTGTTGAAACAGTTTATCGGTTTTCTTTTGTCTTTCAATTGACCGCATTCCGGCTGAATTCGTAAAAATAAACCATTGCAATTTTATGAATCTTTGTATTTGTGATTTATAGATTTATGGAATTTGGGTGTCTGGATTATAATTATGAATTTCTAGACTGGAGTTTCTAGTTTTGATTTTGGTCCTTTTTTGGACTTCGTTTCCGTAGAACGCTGAAGTCAGCAGCTGATCCACACAATTTATATGAGTGTAAGTTTATCAGATTACGATATTTATTTATTTTTGTTTTTATGTCGAATTTACCATTTAATGATGTATTCATTTATATATGTATTTCCTACGTAGCTATCGCTTTCTTTGTGTGTGCACAAGGGCGTAGTCAGGATTCTAGTTAGAGGGGGGGGGGGGGACATAAATTTAATTACCCAATCAACTACTACAATTATTATTGTTTTTTAAATTTTTTACAAATTACAAAAATTATAAGTTGAAACATCATCAATTTTCACAAATCTGCTGCAGATCGTAGCTTTTTTTTTTAATGTTGTAGAATGTGAATTGCAATAATGATTATAAATCAACTGCCTTTTGCTCTTTATAAATGTTTAGAGGTGGGCAACTGCCCACCCCTGCCCCTCCCTGGCTACGCCCATGTGTGTGCATCAAGTTTACTTTTGAAATGAAAATGAAAGCTGTGAAGGCTACGTTTACACGTCGTGGGTTTAGTATTGAGTTCGTCTCAATTAATTACGTACCTGATTTTTAGATATCATAGATTTAACGTTTAATTTTGGTACGATAAGGTCCCGGGTGGTGTAGCTTGAACAAGCGTCCACGTTCGATCAGCAGAGTTAAGCAACGCTCTCTCTGGTCAGAACTTGGATGGGAGTTCCACGGCTGCTTTTCCCGGCACCTCGTGGTACGGCTATCACGGAAAAAAGTTGGTCCCGGATACCATAATAACATCATGATAGTCGTTAGTGGAGTTGGAAGTATCCATAAAAAATGTACAGTGACGCCTATAATTAGCCTAACGGCTGTTGGCGGAGTACGGAATAAAATAAAATAAAATAAAAATAAAATAAACTACCATCTTACGTTATTTGTCAGCATTTATTGGAAATAAATATCACGTTAATTGGGTCGCATTTATGTCTTTGTCTTTCTATAACAGGTTACAGCTTACCAAAGAGCCTGCGACTGATAAATGTATTTTTGAGATATCTCCCTTCAATGTATATTGCGATTACCATACCACCGGATGCATTTTCCAATTTAGATTCGCGAGTTGTTGAACAATCTAGTTGGTAGCGCCCTTATTTTGTTTTGATCATTTTAGTGTTAACACGCCCTTCCTCCGGACTAGCTCAGGTGGCCGGTGGAACACTATTGGTTACGGACTATTTTGGGTATTCACAGCTCGTTATCCTGCTTAGATTAAAGCCTTGCAAGATTATCATTAGTGTCTTGTAGTTACGCCTATTAGAACGTTTAGTAACCGCAATTTCGAAAATTGAATATCGAAGCCTGAATAACTTTCTATTCAAAGAGGGACAAACACCGGCCAAAATAAGAAAAATGCCTAAATAATGTGCATAGAGATGCTTCACCTTTTTATGCAAGCGTTAAAAGCTGGGTCAAAGATATCCGTTTTGGACGAGGACCCATTGCAGATGTGGTGCACGAGGGTTGCCTAGCCAGGATGTTACAGCCAGCAACAATAACCCTAATCGAAGAGGAGGTGTAGAATGACAGTAGTTTGCAGAAAAATTTTAACTTTCCTAAAAGTATCCTACACCGCGCAATTCAGATCACTTTTATATGAGCAAAGTGAGAGCAAGATAGGTGCTAAAACCTCTTTCTGCAGTTCAAAAATAGAAACGAGGGCGTTGTATTACTGAGTTTTTGGAGCTCTGTCGTGGGAAAAAGAAAGAAATTATAAATTCAATTGTTGTGGGCGGATCAGACAATGATCCTGTACTATGGCCCCAAAATCAAAATGGAATCAGTGAAATGGCTTTCCAGAGATGAAGCACATCCAAGAAAACAATTGTTTCGTCATCAATGAAAAAGGTTGCGGCCACAGTATTCTAGAATTCTGGAAAAATTCTCATAATAGATTTCAAGAAAAGAAATACCACATACTATGCCTCGCTCCTAAGTGGCTTTTATGGAAAATTACAGAGAAGCGGCATGAGACACCCCAGAGAAAAGTCTGCGTTTGCATGACAATGCTCCAGTGCACACTGCCGCTGTTGCTAAGGCTTCGCTAAAATCCAGCATGCGGTTTATAGCTCTTATATGGGCCCCAGCGATTATTTTTTGGTTTCTAAATTTAAAGGATGACTCACATTGTGACGTTTGCGTCTGTACAAAGTATTTTTGAACATTAAACAATAATGTGAATTTGCACGTCGCCATCTTCGTCACAAAAGACGTTTGATCTTCGACGCGCGGGCCACTAAGTGACTTACCAGAGCCTCGTGATGCGAGCTGGAAGAAGATATACAAGAAACCCTAGTGAAAAATGGGTATGGGCAATAGGGAAAACTTTAGACGAACTAAAGATAATTGCAGCCAACAGTAGGCCATACCAAAAATAGACGAGCAACCCGACGCCACGGGCATAAAGGATGTGGCAAAGAAGAAGTAACTACGTGCCCATTACTATGTAAAATACATGATTGTCCACAAGCAGACCATACTTAGATGTTGTAGACTATCTTATATTTACTTCGACAAGAAGTGTACGAAGTATTGAAATTCCCTCATATCGAAAACCACTCTGAGTCAAATATCTCTAAAATTTGAGCCAACCGACTAATGAACCCACTATATCAAATCTCCGTCTCGGCGGTGCGGATCTTTTGGTGAAGATCCCAGCCCACTAGATCAATCCCCCGTATTGGGGGGTGCCTAAACGTGCTGTGCGGGGGATGTATGTTCGTATGTGTACACGATTCCGGTCGCCAGGAACCTTCCTGAAGTCTTGGATCGTTTTCATACGATAGGTCCTCCGAAAATGAAGGCAACATCAACTTTTGAGCTATGGTCGTCGGCAAAAAAAAATGTTGTTGTTGTTTTTTTTTAATAAATAACTGGTTTATAGCATTTCATTGTATTAGCGAAACGGAGTGATGCTGAATATCGAAGTATTCTTGGAAAGCACGGAAGGGCGCTTTTCTTGGGTGGGGGGTACCGTATATTTTCAATTGTAGTAGATACCCTAGATTCAGAAATAAATGGGGAATTTGTCAACTGTTTTTTGCATACATACACATTGCAAAATATGTTGTGCAACCGGGTCTAGGACAACTCGGCGCCGCCATCTCGGCGCGGGGCCAGCTCGGCGCCGGGACAACTCGGCGCGAAGCCATCTCGGCGCCAGCCAACTCGGCGCGAGGCCATCTCGGCGCCGAATTTAAATTCACAAACTACAGTGTGCACTTCGTAAGAAAATTATTATAAACAAATAATAAATAAAGTGATCGTCAAAAAGTTGGCATCAAATGAAAAAAAGTTATTTAGAATTTCTTGGAAAATCAAACACTAACGACCATAGGTAATTGCAAAGTGATTACAAATGGGCCAAACAAAAGTTGTCACATGACTTCCGTTCGGATTTAGGGCCGAGCATTCAACCGTAGAGCAGGTCCATCGCGTGGTAGATATTATAAATGCATCCTTCGAAGCAAAAAAGTACTGTAGTGCAGTATTTATCGACGTTAGTCAAGCGTTCGATAAAGTTTGGCATAAGGGTCTGCACTATAAACTAAAGAGATGGCTGACGGATAACTACTATCGCATTCTAAAATCCTATTTACACGATAGGTTATTCCAAGTTAAACACGAAGATGAACTCACTAATCTTATGTCCATAAATTCTGGTGTGCCCCAGGGTAGTGTCCTGGGGCCGCTCTTATACCTCCTCTACACAGCTGACCTACCGACTTGTGAAACTACTACAACCGCCACGTTCGCGGATGATACTGCGCTGCTAGCTACCGACGATGACCCAATTAGAGCATCAGCAAAACTGCAGAACAGGCTCAATACTGTTTACGATTGGTTTAAGAAGTGGCGCATCAAAATAAACGAAGTGAAATCTGTGCACGTCACATTCACTAAAAGACGTGGTATATGTCCGCCAATAATGCTCAATGGACAGCAAATCCCGCAGGCCGATTCGGCTAAATATCTGGGAATACATCTCGACAAGGACCTCACCTGGAAAACGCACTTATGGAAGAAAAGACAACAACTAAATCTAAAATTCAGCAAGCATTACTGGCTACTGGGTAGAAACGAAACTTTCTCTCGACAACAAGCTGTTAATATACAAGGTCATCTTTAAGCCCGTGTGGATGTATGGTATCCAGATATGGGGAACTGCTTCATCCTCCAATATCTCGATAATTGAAAGATTTCAGTCAAAAACACTCAGAACCATCACCAATGCACCATACTACATAACCAATGCCGACATTTACAGTGATCTAAAAATAAGCTCAGTGAAAAGTGAAATAGTTAAAAGCAGTGAAAGATACATCAACAAACTAGAACTACACCCCAACCATTTAGCATTAAACCTACTAGATAGCAGTGAACACATCCGCAGACTTAAAAGACAATACACCTTGGACTTACCCTTCCGGTTTTAGTACTAGTACTCTGACATTAAGTCACAGCAGAAGTGACGTTAATGAACGTCAACTTCCACCTAAACCCACGCATATGTAAAATATTTACTTATTGCTTTGCAGCAGATTGTAAATAGTTATGTATCTGATTATATAAAAAAAAAAAAAAAAAACATGACTTCCGTTATCAGTAAAATTTTACATTTTTTTAAAATAATTACGAAACATGCATTGCAATTTATTATGAAATAAAAAACTTTGTTAAAAATATTTGTTTTTCCATAGCAGTTTTTGTTAAAAGTAAAATTATTTGATATGAGACCTAAACATAAAAGAAAATGTGAGAGGTCAAAGTTGGCAGAGGATTTTGAAATTTTGGTATAGGAGCCTACATGTTGATTCTAAACAATTTTTCTTAATAACTTTTTGTCTTATTTTCTACATAAAAGGCACGTTACTCTACAGTAAAATAGGTTTTTTGAAAACTTCAAAGGCATACTTGATTTTTCAAAACTGAAATGCTGTTCGAAATTCGCCTTTAACCAAGCAGGGCTGAACCCCAAAAAATGAAAATTTCAATCGAGTCGTTTCACCTATCCGGGGACACACTGTATACAGGGTGTCCGGAAAATACGTGTACAACGAAACATCACAAGTTCCGTGGCCCAAAGTATGATGATTTAACTCAACTTACCTATACAGGGTGTTAGGAAAGTCAACCGTGTCACTTCTGGAGATACTAGGGGCGCTATATGGAGTCAAAAAGTTCTAATCCATTTTTGGCTTAGAAGCATAGTTTTCGTAAAAACGAATGTTGAAAATGAAAAAGTTGAGAACTGCTGTACTTTGCCTTAAATTTGAGGCTTGACGCAGTGTCTTGAGATAGGCTGGGAAAACAATTGTCACATATACCGTCTACATACATAATTTATTAGCGTTTAGAACACTCTTAAAAGGGAGTTTGATAATTTTAAATCCAACAATGAAGACAAAATATCGAAGTACTCACAGACCCAACAGCACCAGAACACCATACACAAAAAACATATCAGCATACTCCTGAACGGGTGTATATTTTTACTACAAAAGTCAAACACGCAATTATTTATTACATTGACATTAATTGACAAAAAACATCAAAAACACAAAAATGCAGTAGGTACCATACAGCGGTTCACAAAATTTGCGGTACCAATTTCAACAGTGAATTCTGAAGAAATTATGCTTCTAAGCCAAAAATGGATTAGGACTTTTCGAATCCATATAGCGTCCCCTAGCATCTACAGAAGTGCCACGGTTGACTTTCCTGACACCCTGTATACAAAGTTGCTTAGTTTAGCCGCTAGAGGTCTTCAAAAATGATTAGCTTTTTTAATTTTTTTCAAGTAAGTCGAAAAATCTTTGATAGATTTTATTCATGTTTTGGCCATGCGTTTGTACCAGTAAACTACAGCATTTTGTGGAATAAACCTTAATTTAGAAAATTACAGGGTGTTTAAAAACGTCACAATAAATTATCCATCCATATTTTTTTAACCACCTGTATAATCACTACCAATGTTTTTTTGTGAATAGCTACTTTAATTTAGAAGCTATTTCAGCTTTTACAAAATTTTAGTTGGGTAACCGGTTTAGCCACAAAAAATAATTTCTAAATTTCTACAAGCTTGAATCAGTAACTGTTACTTAACGCTAGGCTTTTAGGAATTTAGAAAATATTTTTTTGTGGCTAAACCGTTCACCCAACTAAATTAATGTAAGAGAAGATATAGCTTCTAAATTAAAGTAAAATTGTTGTGACTATTCAACTCACTTGTCATCTACCAAAAACTGACCAATAAAAATACAAGATTTGACGTCTTTGAGCCAATAAAAAAAAACTATATTGACAATTTTCACTAGTGAAAATAATCGACAATTTTCACTAGTGGTATAGTGAATATTTTTTGACAATTTTCACTAGTGAAAATAATCGACAATTTTCACTAGTGGTATAGTGAATATTTTAAACAAATTTGATTTTTATTAGAAAAAGTCAATATTAGTGTTCTGTTACTATAGAAATTGCGTAGTTTCGTGCTAGATTTACTGAAAACTAATTTGAAAAAGTAGTTTGGTTCATTGAATAGTCTCTCGAATACCATTCTTAGTCAAAGTTAAGTAGAATATTTTTGCGATGGTATCACTACTCATGTCCATTGCGCTTAGGATTAGTACTCGTGCTAGCTCACTCGTCCTAATGGACATTCGTGATACCACAGCAAAAATATTCGACATAACTTTGACTACTCATGGTATTATAAATGATTATTCAGGGGGTTGAAGCATTTAAAAAAGTTAATCATTTTTAAAGCCCTCTAGCGACTAAACTAAGCAACTTTGTATATATGTAAGTTGAGTTAAATTATCATATTTTGGGCAAAGGAACTTGTGGTCTTCCGTTGTACACGTATTTTCTGGACACCCTGTATACAGGGTAATTTTTAAGTTGATTCTTTCCTTTTACCAGAATAAAGCTAGATAAAGTTAACTTTTTTTTTCATTTACCACTTTTGAGAAATATAAAAACTAACGGAGGTACAGGGTGTTAAAGTTTCAAATTAAAAACTACACTTTGGAGCAAAGGCGGCTGAACAATTTTATTTTTGTTTATCTCTGTTGTCAAGCAATGATTTGTCAACTAGTTTTCCATTGTAATTGTCTTAATGTTATTGCTGCAATAATGGCTCATGTTTATGAAAATAATGAATGGGAGTGTCGTCAAAATGCCGCTGCCGCATCGCTCTTATACGCGGAACGTGTGTGTAGAAGCGAATGCTGATAATTTTGATCATTTAAGTTAGATTAAGTTTAGTTTAATTTTCGTTAAGTAATTTTAGTTCATACTTTGAGACTTTAACACCTTCTACCTCCGTTAGTTTTGATATTTCGCAAAAGTGGTAAATGGCTTACTTTTTTTAGCTTTATATCTTGGCAAAAGGAAAGAATCAACTAAAAAATCACCCTGTATATACAGTGTGTCCCCGGATAGGTGAAACGACTCTTGTAAAAGGTAAAAAATTCTCGATTTAAATTTTCATGTTTTGGGGTTCAGCCCTGCTTCGTTAAAGGAGAATTTCTAACAGCATTTCAGTTTTGAAAAATCAAGTATGCCTTGAAAGTTTTCAAAAAAACTATTTTTGTACTCATGACTTCAAAATTCATATTTCCCGGTCATTCCCGATACGCCGAAAGTTACTTTTCCCGCACTGCGGTGTTTTTTACTTTCCAACAAAAACTAGGGGAATTGTGTTTATTCGCAACCATATATGTAATGTTAACATTCCTGACCTCATTTGAGTGGGAGAAGTCGTACATTTCAGCCCGCTACTTCCCGCACTCAGTTCCCGCTCAATTGCGGGAAGTGAGTGCGGGAAGTACATTCCCGACCGCTGAGTAGGTAGGGACACTGAGAATCTCGGTGATCCATTCATGCGCGTCACAGCCTGTTGTATCATAATATAATAATTTTTCCAATTATTGTTTAGAATAAAGTGGTTGCGAATAAAATAGTATACAAACCCGACAGGAAGTTTCCTTAGTCTCGAGATAATAGCTGATTTCGACGCTTCGCGTCTCAATCAGCTAACTAATCTCTCGACAGTAATGAAACACTTCCCATCTCGGGCTGTAATATACTATTTTTGCAAATTTTTATAATAAATGGGGCTACGCGCGCTATTGCGCGGTCTATTCTATTCAATTTACCACCATTTTTAGACCTATTACGTTGGCCCATCTCCAAGGGGGCTCTTGCGGTTCCGTCCATCTCCAAAGGGGCCCTTGGGGCTTCGCCCCTCTCCAAGGGGGCCCTCGGGGCTCCGCTCATTTCCAAGCGGGCCCTCGGGGATTCGCTCATTTCCAAGCGGGCCCTCGGGGTTCCGCCCCTCTCTAAGGAGTCCTTCAGGGCTCCGCTCTTCTCCAAGGGAGCCATCGGATATCCGCCCCTTTTCAAGGAAGCCGTACGGGCTTCGCCCCTCTCCAAAGCGGCCCTCGGGGCTCCACCCATCTCTAAGGGGACCTTCGGGGCTCCGCCCCTCTCCAAGGGGTCCTACAGGGCCCCGCTCCTCTTCAAGGGGGCCCTAGGGACACACACGTCTGGATCGTTCTCCTTTATTATATAGAGGATTGTCCCTCGTTGGTTTAGTTGCGCCTGCAAAACCCAGAGGCGCTGTAAACGTCGACAAAAACTGACAGGTGCTTAGGATAGGTATAAAAGTTTAGTGATTTGTGCTGTCAACTCAGTAAATTAGTAAAACACTAAATAATAATTTTTTTATTTTTAAAATATTTGCAGTTATTTGTTACAAAAAACATTGTACCTAACTCCTTCGGGAAGAATTTTCCCGAATTCGCACTACATGCAGCACTCTCTTCGGTCGTGCTGCAAACAAAGTGTTCATTCGGGAAAATTACGAACTTGTTAGGTAAATAACTATTACTGTAGAGTAGCGTGTCTTTTATGTAGCAAATACGACAAAAAGTTATTAAGAGAAGTTGTTTAGAATCAACATCTAGGTTCCTATCCCAAATTTCAAAATCCTCTGCCAACTTTGATCTCACATTATCTTTTATGTTTAGGTCCCATATCAAAGAATTTTACTTTTAACAAAGACGGCTATGGAAAAACAAACATTTTTCAAAAAGTTTTTTATTTCATAATAAAAAAAAATTGTTAAAAATAAAATTCTATGATTTGGAAAATAAACATTAAAGAAATATTTGTCATATAAAAAGCACTTTACTTAGAAAGTGGCGTTTTTCAAAATTGCGTAAATCCAAAAAGTGCTATTTTTCGGAATTTAAGCAAGATTTCAATGAGATTTTTTATTGTGTCTTAGTTTTAGCTGACTGAACAATCTCAAGGCCAGAAAACTTTTTTTCGTAAAATGTGTCTTTATCTTGACTAGTAAATGCATGCTTCGTAATTATTTTAAAAAACGTAAAATTTTACTGATAACGGAAGTCATGTGACAACTTTGGTTTGGCTCATTTGTAATCACTTTGCAACCACCGCTGGTCGTCAGTGTTTGATTTTCCAAGAAATTTTCAATAATTTTTTTTGCATTTGATGACAGCTTTTTGACGATCACTTTATTTATTATTTTTTAATAATAATTTTCTTACGTAGTGCACAATGTAGTTTGCAAATTTGAATTCGGCGCCGAGATGGCCTCGCGCCAAGTTGGCTGGCGCCGAGATGGCTCCGCGCCGAGTTGTCCCGGTGCCGAGCTGGCCCCGCGCCGAGATGGCGGCGCCGAGTTGTCCGGCTTCGTGTGCAACCATCTTTTAGTAAATAAAACCGAACTCGTCAAACACTCAATTTTTATTCTGTCCAACCATATTTTATTAATGAAAACTAGTAAAAATCATAACCTCTAAATGCCAAACATTGTAATGTCTACATGTTGTTTAAATTGTCGACGTAAAATGTAGAATAGTATAGTAGGCGTAAATGTCCATCTCTGAACAAGATTTGAAGAGTTTCAGCAAACGCCAATACGTAATTTAGACGAGTGCTTCTGTTTCACGCAGTTCTTGCATACAATTTTTACTAGTCCTTTGAAGTAACCAATTCTGCCCGGTCGTATATCAGTAGCGATTTACGTTACATGTCGAAAAAATACATTACTTCTTTACTCGTGTGCATGATGAAAAAAAGTAATATCAAAATTACTAAGCTAAGTAACATTTTTATGGAAGACTTTGAACAACAACATGTCTACACGTACACCAACAAACCAGTAGTTTGGTGGAGATATGTCGATGATGTTTTTGCAATTTGGCCTCATGAAATGGATGAGGTGGACAAATTTCTTGAACATATTAACAGTAAAGAAACCTCCATCAAATTCACATTAGAAACAGAGCAAAACAATCAGTTACCCTTTCTTGATACACTAATCACACGCACAATAAATACTTTTGAAACATCAGTATACCGTAAGAAAACCAATACTAATAGGTACTTACATTTTAATTCTAACCATCACAAAAACATAAAGACAGGCGTTGTAAAAAGTCTCTACGACAGAGCCAAAGTTGTTTGCTCTAATGATAAAATTTTCAAAAAAGAGAAAGAATTTATTATTAATGTTTTACAAGATAATGGCTATCCAGAGACTCTTGTTCGGAACATTTTCAATACACGAAGCAATGCCACACACATACAAAGGAATGGCATTCAAAAATATAATACTCTAACTATACCATATATTCCAGGCATATCTGACAAAATTAGACGAATTGGAAATAGATTCAATGTTAGGACGGTATTCAAAACGATGAATACTTTGCGGTCAGTTCTTACAAAAACTAAACCGTTCAACGAAGAACAACATTCAAGAAACTGTATATATAGTATTCCCTGTGAATGCGGAAAATATTATATCGGTGAAACATCCAGACCTTTAGCAGTTAGAGTTAAAGAACATAAAAATATTATGAAAACGTATCAATTCAATAAGTCTAAGCTGGCAGAACATGCTTGGGATGAAAACCATAAAATACAATGGCAAAACACAAAGATCTTGTCTAAAGAATCGATGTCAACTAAACGTAAAATTAAAGAGACGGCATATATTTTACTTAACGAAGAAAAATGCGTGTCGTCTTTCTCAATATTTTTAGACAATAGTTGGCTATCGATTCTTAAAGATGAGATCAAGTAGGTATAGATATCAACAAACGTCAATGTCAAAAAATTCATTGGAGGTTGGTCGTTTTTCCTTCCAATGAAAAAAAAAAAAGATAAGTTTCTTCTTCGTTTTAATTGTTAATCGTTGATAACGAGGGCAGATTGTCTCTCGAAACGTTCGTTGTTAATATTTTCGTTATTTAATATTTTAATTTGCAGAGTGGCGAAATACCCATATAAGAATATGAATTAACAATTCACCGTAGCAATAATCTATTCATACATTTTTTAAATTAACACTCCTGGATTAAATTACAATAAAATTTATTTATTAATTTGACACTTTAAGTGACTTTTTAATATTTTAACGCAACTTATAACTTTCACATTAATTCAAACTATCTTATAGTTTTTACTAATTATTGATATTTAATGTCAATTATGGATTGCTCTCTGATAACACCAAACAACCATCCATATAGGTAACTCCAAAAATAATATTTTTAATTGAGGCGGAACTTCTGTTGGTGAAAACTGAATTAGATAGTATCTGCAATTATTTTTACTTCCCTCGTCTAAAAGACGAAGAACGTATTGTAATCGAGAAAACCGAAATTTCTTTAGATCTTTACCTTTCAGGATCCCTAGTCGACGCAAAACAGGTTTTCTGAATGTCTATCTCTCTGTCTGTGTGCCTCTCTGTTGGCGGTATAACTCAAAAACTACCTGGCATAAAACCGAGCAAATTTCGTATAAATATATAAGGGTGGGAACCTTAAAATAATAAAATTTTGTTTATTTTTGCTTTAACTGAAAAATAGATAAGAGTAGCGATTTGCACGTACCTAAGGCTTTACCCTTGACGAAAATGGAACCTAACAGATACAGGATAAATGCTGCAAAACATAAAAAGGGCCAACAAAAAATTTGTTCTAGTTAGATATGCTGGCAATATCCCGTCAAACGTTGGAATCTCATTCGCAGCCGCTGCCATTCGAATTCGACCGTCAGTAATGTTTTTTTATAATTTGAAAATTGATGCAATTTGGTTATCAAGTGTTTCCCTTTAGTATTTCAGTATTATCAGAAACGTGAAGTTGTTTTTACCCCTGGTTTCCTTTGATTTTTAAAATAATTTAGTGTCACAAGATCAACTTGCGAAGACAGTTCTGAGTAAAGCCTATTACAGATTTTTATATTATAAATGTTATGAAATATGCCTTGATTGTTTTGAGCAGTGTATTTTTGTATCTTGGTATTTTGTATATTTGTATTTTTTTGTTTTTTGCAATTGGTATTTTGGTATTTTGATATTTAAAAATTCAATATTTTATTTTTATTGGTGAATTTAAGTTGATTATTACTGTTATTTCTATATATTAGTAGGAAGTTATAGCATAACTGGAATTCATTAGATTTTGTCTTTAAGTACTGTAACTAACGACGGAAGTTGAGTGTTTGGAGATATTGGATAGCAATGATTTTGATAAGGAGGTCCTAATGCAATCTGTAGAATCATATCACTCGTACTTTAAAAATATTTTACATTTAGAACAACTAAATGTTATGCATTTAATTTTCGTAGTTAAAATAAAAACTTTGAGGAAATCTCCACTTTAATCAGGGCTACTACGAACAAATTTGATATAATTGTACTTTCAGACACTAGAAATTTGGATTTGCTTGAAAACTGTAACATATTTGATTTTGAAATGTATTCAAAATGATGGATGTGTAATTTATATTAAAAAAAATTAAATAGTAATTTTTCAATCATTACATTCGGTGAAGCAAATTTAGGCAAGATTACATTCACCAATAATAATATAAATTTTAGATTAATAGCAACTTATAGACAGCACGTATCAAATACTCAACGTTTTATACACGATAGGAATCAATGTCTTCAAAACATACGAATGCAAAATGTAGACATTTTCGCTGGAGATATAAATATAAATATACTGAACCAATATAGTAGGCATGTTAACGATTATTTACACACTTTTTCTGTCCATAGGTAGGTTAGAAAAACGAGGAACAAAGGGCCGAGTGTTGCTATTTTTAGAGCCCTGTGTCTGTAAGGCACTTAACGATCGAGTCTCGCATACAATTTTTTGCTCTATCAGTTAAGAAAAATAAACACATCTTTGCATATCACAAATTTTGTTTGCCTAAATAAAGTGCGTGACTGTGGTTTCTATAGTAACTAAATACAAAACAATTTTGTATAACAGCCCTAGGGCAGCTATATTCATAACGGGCTTGTTATTTGTTTGTTGTCATACCAACCAACAAGAATAAGGGAAGATTATATATTCGTCACAGATAACGAACCCGAAAACGTGTCGAAATAGGTTGGTAGCGCAAAAATACGCTTTAGCAGGCTAAACCAAAGTATGATCAAAAATTATTTTCGTCTAGTACGGCTAAGAAATAGCTCTTAATTTATGAATGCAACAACGTTTATACTTAAATGTCAAATTTGACATTTGAGTTTTGAGTGAGTTATAGTTACATACATAAATTAGGCACTATTCCATATCCATACTAGATAAATATAATTTTTGATCATACTATATATAAAAGGTTTGCTCTGAATAATGTTATTGATTCTTAAAGGAAAAGTTAACTAACTTTCGGTTACATATTAGAAAATAATTTAATCAATAAAAAAGCGAATTTCTTAATTTAATTGTTTGTATTTATAGAACTAATAAGCTTGTTACCGAAACGTTAGCATGATTAATATTTTATAGCGTGGTAAAATCTCCAAAATAATTATGAGTTACATTAGAAGACCACACAATGCTTCAGAAATTATCTTACTTATAACCGGTATCACAACATTAGACAACAATTCTTAGTAGGCTAGTGGTTTTTAGGTAAACTTAAGAGGGTTAATAAATCTACGCAATTAATTTTACATTATCAAATTATTATTTCCAATTATTCAACATTGTAGTAAATATTATAAATCAAAATATTTGCAGGGTCAAGCGTAATCGTTGGAATTTTTATTAGTCGGATGTACTATTAAAGGTGGAAGAGTCGCTTGATCGTCATTATTTTCGCTGCAACAAGCGCGGCAGCACCTTAAGCATGCACCTATGCATGCACTTATGCATAAAATGAAACCTGAAAAGTTAATTAGTTAGTCATAGTTCTCCTACACATATCTCCTTACCAATGGCAATCAGCTTATATGGGATGAACAAAACGGTTGTGGTTCTTGTTGTCTTCACTAAAGTAGAAGGGAAGAAATTAGAACAAGCATGGAGTTGCAAGTTTTACAAAATACAGAATAAGACAAGAAAGAGAAGAAATCAATAAATGTAATGCCTATACAAGAAGGTGAGCGGGTCATGTAAATAAGACAATAAAATATTATTCAAACGAGTGTACAAAGCAAGAAAGATGAGAAAAGAGAGGGGTCCAGAATAAAATATAATAAAAAAACAGAAACCAGCATTGAAAATGATGGCAAACAACACAACTGGCAGAAAACCCAGCATAGCACTGAAATATATACAGGGTGTTTGTAGATTGCTAGACAGCTCATACCTTCGTTAATAATAGAGATATCGAAAAATAATTTTTTTGTTCTACGAACTGACGTAAACAAATTTAAGCCATGGCTTCCTATTTTTGGGCAGTGATACACGACTTTTTTTTTTTAATGGAACACCATGTATAGTTTTAGATATTTTCAAGCAGCTCTAAAGGTGCTTTATGAAAGCATTTTTAAATTTAAATTTAGGAACTTCTTATTTTTCAAAATTAAAAAAATGTTTAGCTAACGTTGGCTGCCATGAATTATGCAATTGACCTAGAAATGCAAAACAAACTCCACTTGGTTCTAAAAATTTCTCATGACCGAATTATAGCACTAAACGTACTAATAAAACAATTGAAAACTATGTTTCTTAAATGGAATAATATGAGTTTCATTAACAGTAACATTTATTTTTAAATTGTTTTACGTATTTTTGATTTTTTAAAAGCTACTTCTAAACGAAATGGCTAATATTGTATATCGTTGGAAACTCCTTTTATTGTAGTTTTCAACTGTTTAATGAAACTCATATTGTTCCATTTAAAAAACATAGTTTTCAATTGTTTTAGTACGTTTGGTGCTATAACTCGGCCATGAGAAATTTTTAGAGCCAAGTGGAGTATGTTTTGCATTTCTTGTTCGATTGTTAGTGATTTTGCGTAATTCATGATCTACTTTGGCTAAACAAAAATTTTTAATTTTGAAAAATAGTAAGTTCCAAAATTTCAATTTAAGAAGCACTTTTAGTGCTGATTTCAAATGTCTAAAAATAAACAGGGTGTTCCGTTTAAAAAACCAAAGTTGTGTATCACTACGTAAAAATAGGAGGCCATGGCTCAAATTGGTTTACGTCAATTTTTAGGTTGTATACCGGCATTTAAAACAAACACCCGTATAGATGCGCTAAAGAATTAAGTTGAAGTTAAACCACCTCACACACTTACCTTTTTGATTTACAAATCCTTCCGAATCTCTTTTCAAGCGAGAATAGTATGGCGGCACTTCCATAACTTTTCCATTTAAACTGTTCTGTGGCAGCATTGACATATTTGTTGTTGGTTTTATTTGGGAACTGGAATTCCATTTTAATTCATTTAATGGTGTAACGAGCGGTTCATTACGGGACATTTTCACTAACAAATCACTTGCTTGCGCAATAGTTAAAATTAACAGAAACACTAACAGCATTTTCCAAGCTTGTTGCAGTGGCATAGAGTACAGTAGCACTGGATATTTGCTAAACTGTGCTCCCGTAAAATGTCAGCCGGATGCATAGTGTTTACATAATCTATCTATATATACAATAATATATCTAAAGGAAAGTCATAACCCTAAATCAACGCAGAGCCGAAACCACTGGTACTAGAAACGTGAAATTTGGGTGGCAGGTTGAATTTGTTAAGTAAGGTAGTGCTAAGAAAGGATTTTTCGAAATTCGAACCCTAAGGGGGTGAAAAGAGGTAAAATGTGTTTTCACAAATTCCTCAATATCTCTTACACCCGATAAGATATCTATTTGGCGTTTTCTTGCAAAGATTACCAATGCAAATACCTAGAAAGGTATTTTAGTATTTTGTCCTAATCAACCCCTAAAGGTGCAAATCTGGATTGGAGGTGAATTAAAGAACCCTTCTTATCTCCTATGTTTATTGAGTTAGAACATTCGTTTTCCAGCATATAGATGTATTTTTAAAATATTTAGAAAGGGGTTTAAGGGAATTTGAAAATTTTAACCCTAAAGGAGTAAAAGGAGGAAAAACTGAAAAGGGGTAGTGGGGTTAAAATTATTAATTTTTTTCGCTATAAGTTCCATTTCACAATAAAATGGGTTAAAAGGGATTTTTTGAAATTCTACCCCTACGGGGGTGAAAAGAGGTAAATTGGGTTTTCACGAGTTTCTCAATTTCTCTTAGACCCGATGGGATAGCGACTCGGTGTTTACTTCCAAAAATTGTCAATGTAAATACCTAGAAACGTATTTCAGGATTTTGCGCTAATCAACCCTTAAAGGTGCAAATCTGGATTCGGGGTGAATTAAAGAGCTCTTCGTATCTCCTACGTTTATTGAGTTAGAACATTCTTTTTTGGCATATAGATGTATTTTTAAAAACTTTTTAAAAGCGTCTAAGGGATTTTTAAATATTACCCCTGAAGGGGTAAAAAAGAGACTAAACTGAAAGAGGGTAGAGGGTTAAAACTATAGATTTTTTCTTATTGGTGCATTTTAGACTAAAATGAGGTAGAAAGGGTTTTTAGAGATTTTACCCACAAGGGGATGAAACGGGTATTCCGCTATAATCTATATGTATAAAAGATAAACCACGAACTCAACAACGCGAATCCGTAGTAATCTTTGGTAACCAGGAACATGAAATTTGGCAAGAAGAGTCCTTTACTTACGTAGCGAAAAGCTAGGAAAGAAGTTTTCGAAATTTCACCCCTAAAGAGAAGGAAAGAGGTAAAATGTCTTTTCACGAATTTCTCAATATCTCGTAAGGCCCTATAATAACTATATCGATTAGTTTTTACTTAGAAAGGTTACCTATACAAGTTCCTAAAAACGTAATTCAGGATTGTGCACAGATCAACTCCTAAAGGTGCGAATTTGGATTCAGGGGTGAATTATAGAACCTTTCGTATTTCATGTAGTTCCTGATGACCATTGTTTTTGGGCATATGTGTGTTTTTCAAATCTTTGAATATACGGTTGTCCCCACCCAAGAAAAGCGCCCTTTCGTGCTTTCCAAGAATACTTCGACACTCAGCATTACTTTGTTTCGCTAATACAATGAAATATTATGAACAAGTTATTTATAAAAAAAACCCAAAAAAAATTTTTTTTTGCCGACGACCATACCTCAAAAGTTGCTGTTGCCTTCATTTTCGGAGGACCTATCGTATGAAAACGATCCAAGACTTCAGGAAGATTCCTGGCGACCGGAATCGTGTACACATATGAACATACATACCCCGCACAGCACGTTTAGGCACCCCCCAATACGAGTCAGCGATCTAGTGGGCTGGGGTCTTGACCAAAAGATGCGCACAGCCGAGACGGAGATTTTATATAACGGGTTCATTAGTCGGTTGGCACGAATTTTAGAGATATTTGACTCAGAGTGGTTTTCGATATGAGGGAATTTCAATACTTCGTACACTTCGTGTCGAAGTAAAAAGGGGTTTAAAGTTTTTATTGTGAAAGGAGTAAAAATGGAGTAGAAGCAAAAAGAAGTTAAAAAAGAGGTTAAACTTATTGTTTTTTTCCTTGTGTCCAGTTTAGAATAAAATAGAAGGATTTTTGAAATTCCACTTCCAAGTGTTGGAAACTGCTAGAATTTATGAATACAACATTTATAAGTACATTTATTATTTTTATTCTCACTGTTATGCTAAACCTATAGTTTTATCATTCTACAGAAGGAGAACGACAATTACATACACATTTCGAATGCCTTGTTTCCAGAAATTTGAGATTCTCGGCATAATAGGCAATCAGAGAAATATTTTTGAAATGCTTCGTCGACTTCTGAGAGTGAAAATAATTCTTTTCAAGGCCGCATATGGTACATTTTTTTTATACCTTCTTGGATTACATTCGTTAAAATAAAGTTATTGAATCTATATTACATTTTAAATAGTATTTTGAGTTACATAACTTTGTCCGTGGCATAAAACAATCAATCTTTTCAATATATTTGTAGCCCCTTTAAATTTCTTCGAGTCGCTATTATTTTAGTGAATGCAGTAAAAGGTAACTAGCTCTTTAAACTATTCAAAAAATTCAACTAATATAAAACCACCCATATTAAAATTGCAAAACTTTAAATACGATTTGCTAACTGAATTTACATTAGTACAACTTTCAGTACCTGATGCCCATTTATACATAAATTGAGCATAATGGCATAATGGGTTGCCTAATATAATTCGGTTTTCTCTAAGTAGAATACAATCAAGATTATACTATTTTTACTTCCTTTTACAATAAAGGAAGTATTGGATTCACCCCAAAAAATACGAAATTGAGTTTTCAACAGATCTTCACGTTTCAGAGTCCCCTGAACCCAAAAACCATATTTTTTTTCATTGGTCTGTCTGTCTGTCTGCCTGTGAACAGAATATCTCAAAAACGGAGAGAGGTATGGCGTTGAAACTTCATATATAAATTTTGTGTACTATGTAGATGCGACAGCAAACTTTTGAAGAAAATCGCATAACCGGAAGTAGGTGTTTGCTCTTGTGATTTTTCAGTTTTTTTTCGATTTTTTCCAACACGGCTCTAACGATGTTTTTAAACTTTACATTTTTATTACATTTTTAATGTGTATTGATGTGAAATAGGTGATTTTCCAGTTGAATACTTTTAAAACACTCTATTTTGTACCGTTTTTGTAAAATTTGTAATTTTTGAAAATTTTTGACAAATGCTTAAAAATTTTAAATCAATTTTTTGGCTAATTATAAGATCACTGTAAAAGGAAGTTGTGTGCGTGTATCACACCAGATCTTTTTTTTTGGCATTGGACGAACATCCATTTGCCAAACCCGTATATTAAAATTGATATAACTTATCGCATAAAATTTATAATAGTATATTATGTTATTAGGAGCACTTATCTGTACTTAGCTGTACTTATCTGCCTCGCAAGCTCGGCAGATAACCCGTCCAGCCTCGCCACATAAAGATACTTTTGCTCCGAATAACATATAGTATTTTTTCTTCAAACGTTTTTATAACAAATTATTTACAACTTTGTGAACAAAATTCGAAGAAAATTACTTGATCTCGTCAGCGGCAGATAATATTATCTGCCGCTGACGAGCGGCAGATAAAGTTGTCAGCGGCAGATAATAACTTTATCTGCCGCTGACGAGCGGCAGATAAAGTCGTCAGCGGCAGATAATAACTTTATCTGCCGCTCGTCAGCGGCAGATAATATTATCTGCCTCTTGGCAATAAAGTTACAGTTTAGCATCATCAATCCAGCAGTATAATGCCATATTTTACTGCCGTTTGAAGAAAAAATCTTTTATTTACTTTATGTTATATTTTAATGTTGTTTTTATTAATAAATTTAACCAATAAATCGTAATTTTTGTTTGTCAAAAGTTGCCAGAAGTGTTGCTATACTAACAGGAAAGTCGGTATTTAAGTTTCTTAGGTTATTAAGAAGGTCATTGGTATGTACTATTTGAATGTAAGTATCGTTTATTGCCAACAGATTAACTACAAGAGTGACATGGATATTGTCAGATAAAAATCCTTTATCTAATAGACGTGTCTGTCCGGGACGCTGTTTTGTCTGTCTGGGACGCTGTTTCAGCAGCCAAACCGTAAGAGATAGAGAAAAAAGTTATTAAAGTTATATGTTTGGAATGGTCATGTCAGGTCAGGAACCGAATTTCAGTCTCTAACACTGATTATTATCTTAATTATAATCCTAACTTTTTAGGTTAGATTCTAGGCAAATGTTATCAAGGCGAATGCGACTGGTAGTTTGTAACCAACAATGACGTCATATACGTACGTGTGGTGAATACGCGTTCTATTTGCAAAACGGTCTTTTTTGTTTTATTAAATGAGACATTTGTCTCACTGGACTGCTAGTAATAACTAATGTAGTACAATATTGATGTAGTCATAGAAACACTTTTTAATTAAAATGGATTTTCCCGCTGCTGATCATGTAAGTCAGTGATACAGCCTTAGTAACAAAACGTGTAAGTCGGTACCTATTTATATTTGTTTGCTGCTTTTTCTTGACAACGGAACTTAATACTATTATTAAGTTCCTAGGATAATAAAATTAGCAAAGCAAGATGCAGATTGAGACGTTTTGTTTATAAATCTCAAGTGTTGATATGACATGTGACACTCATAGGTAACACGACTCACGAAAATTAATCCTGGTGACAGGTGACAAACCAAACGATTTTTTCAAAAATCTAGGAAAATTTCAATAAGCAGCGGGAAAAATATAATAAGATAACTCGGAATGTAACGCCTATTAACATTTTCGGCAGGCAACAAGCCGCGACTTCGTCTTGGCTTGTACTTGCCTACCTCAAATGTTAATAGGTCCTTACATTCCTTGTGACTTAATAGTATATTACATACCCAGGTGGGAAGTGTTTCAGGGGTCCCGAGTGGTGTAGGGGTCCCGAGTGGTGTAGCTTGAACAAGCGTCCACGTTCGATCAGCAGAGTTAAGCAACGCTGTCTCTGGTCAGAACTTGGATGGGAGTTCCACGGCTGCATCTCTCGGCGCCTCGTGGTACGGCTATCACGGAAAAAAGTTGGTCCCGGCGGTCATACAACATCATGACAGTCGTTAGTGGAGTTGGAAGTCCTCATAACTGCACAGCGACGCCTATAATTGGCCTAACGGCTGTTGGCTGAGTGCGAAATAAATAAATAAATAAATAAATTACTGTCGAGAGATTAGGTAGTTTACCGAGACGCGTAGCGTCGAGGTTAACTTTATCTCGAGACAGGGATGAAACTTTCCACCGTGGTATGTATACTATTTTATTTGCAGTCATCTACTTTTAAAAATAACTACAATTGAATTCTGAATAATAGATATCTTGATGTAGCTAATATTTTTGTTACCATGAAAACAACCCACTCAATGTTTTGTTACCATGGAAACACCCCACTCTTCAGGTATGTAATATTTTTCGGGGTATGTAATAATTTCCTGGCTAGTTTCAAGTAATTATCTAGTTCCCAGCTGTTGTCATGTCATGAAATTGACACATTACAATGTGATTGCGAATAAATAGCTATTAAGTGTATCCTTAAATTTATCGATTTTATATGATTTAATATGTATCGGTAGCGAATTGTGAATTTTAATACAATTATAAATGGGAGACTTTTTAAACTTAGCAGTCTGATGCCTAGGTATGGCTAACAGGTCACCATGTCTGGTGGGATATTGATGACTATTCAACACTATAACATATAAGCCAATCACATTGCAGACATTTGCTTTTTTCAACCAATAACATCAGTATATCACTGAATATTGGGCACCATGCAAAATATTCACAAAACAATGTACGTACTCAAAAAATAAATAGCCTTGTTGCGAAGTACCGCTTAGCAACGATGTTCTATCCTTAGTGATATCGCTAGGTTACGTAACACTAAACCCCAACAAACTGTGTGGCTTGTTTTAAAAATTTTTAAATGCTGAGTTTTGGATGTATCCCGCTGAATTTAATTGAGAATGAATAATTATATTAATTGTTGAAATATTTTTCAATAAAGTTAATCGTTATGTATTAATATTGTTAAATAGTCGTCCTAAATACCACTCGAAGTGGATATATATTTTTTAAAAATATTTTGCCATTTCCATAGAAATTATTGCAAATTTCACTCAACAAAATCACATTTAAATGTCACTCGCCGTCGGCTCGTGACATTTTTGATATGATTTTGCTTCGTGAAATTTAAACGCAATAATTTACATGGACACGGCAAAATATTTGTCAAAAATATATCCACTACTTGTGGTATTACCCTTGAGTATTGTTACTCGTTGTAAAATAGTGTATATGTTGATGCGCAAATACTGCTAATTTGAAAATCATTATAGATGGAAATGTTGGTAAGTTGTTCTCCAAAAAAAAGAACTTGCACAACTGGCGAGGTTTAATGTTAAAAATCAGGCGAATTAGACGCTTTTGGAGAACACATACTCGCTTCCATTCGGTAGCCATACCCCATAACAAAACATTATAAGTCATGTGGCTGAAAGCCAAGGCATAATATACCTGTATTAAGCCAGACGTGTCAAGTACTGGTTTTAATTTTAAATTAGCGTAGTAAGCATAATTCAGTTTTTTACATACATAATGTAGTTAGCAATTAAAAAACAAATGATTTATATCTGCCTCTTCGCCTTTCTGAGTACATAATGGAGAATCTAGTAGGCCTATTTTGTGTAAATGAGCTGGAAAGTAACCATGTTTTATTTTGATTGTGGTTATTATACTGGAGTATTTTTTGTTTACATTAAAATTAAATATGTGTGGGACTTTCTTCGGGAGTTCACCATGAATTAGATAGTACGGACTGTTTGATTTTAAGCTATTTTCTTTCCAACTAACCACCCACTCTTTGTACATATCTGTTTTATAGTTATTACATAGATCTTGAGAAAGAGGGACTTGAGTACAAGTGATTGAACTTCGAGCCTGCTTAACAGCTAGATCTACTTGTTCATTACCCTGTATTCCTGAGTGACCTTTGGCTCAAATAAAGGCGACCCGACAACCTTTTCTTGATAGTTGATATAAAGAATTTTTTATTTTACGTATTATCCAGCTATTAATGCATTTTCAATCTTGATTATCGATACTTTGCAGTACAGATTTTGAGTCTGATATTACCGCCATTCGCGAACGTCGTTATCCTCGCTCCAGCATAAACTTTTCTATATTGCTACTGCTTCAGCTGTGTAAATGCTGCACATTTTCGTCAAACGGTATTTTAAAATTATGGTTTTCTCTGATATGAAAACAGCGCTGTCTACTCCGTCTTTACTTTTACTGCCGTCAGTATACCGGGTGACAATGAGACTAGGGCCATGTTTATATCTTCTTTATTTATGAATAGATTTGGATAAAATTTTATACCAAGATACTAGACATAATTTCTGATTGGCTGATAGATATAGTCAAAATGACTGACTTCCGGTTTCACCGGAAATTATACTAACTTTAATTTTTTAAATGGAACGCCCTGTATATTTTATGTTTTTCTGAATCTACAAGTCAAGTTACATATGACAGTGTTGCCAAATTTCAATTTTTTTTAAAATCATTTTTGTAATTTTTATTTTTTACCATAGAAGGCCTTGACTTGGAAAAATCTATTCTAATTGACTCTATCAACTCTTAACAATAGCTATTTTATCAATAAGATCAATAACAAATCTTTAATAAATGAATATAATTTTCTAAACTCGTTTTTTAAGAAAAAGTCACTTTTTTTAAATGGCACCTACTAAGGGCCATCTTGCCATTGGATAGAAAATGTAATTACCAATCTAACGATATGTATCATGCACTACTTTGTCTTTATCTGAAACTGAAAATGAATTAATTAATTATTTGTTTAAATCTATTTCACCGGAAGTGACACTAACATTGGTTCTTTAAATAGATCACTCTATATGTTTTATGTTTTCGGAATCTAGTACTCAAATTACATACAACAGTGTTGCCAAATTTTGTTTTGGTATTATTAGTTATTACATAAAAATATTTAAAAAAATGATTAATTAATTAATTTTCAGTTTCAGATAAAGATAAAGTAGTGCATGATGCATGTCGTTAGATTGGTAATTAAATTTGCTGTTTAATGGGAAGGTGGCCTTTGGTAGGTGCCATTTAAAAAAAGTGACTTTTTCTTAAAAAACGAGTTTAGCAAATTATATTCTTTTATTAAAGGTTTGTTATTGACATTATTGATAAAATAGCTATTATTAAGAGTTGCTAGAGTCAATTAGAATAGATTTTTCCAAGTCAAGGCCTACTATGGTAAAAAGAAATTTAAAAAAAATTTTTTTTTAAATGAAATTTGGCAAGGCTATTATATGTAGTTTGACTCGTAAATTCAGAAAAACATAAAATATACAAGGTGTTCCTTTTGAAAAATAAAAGTTAGTATCATTTCCGGTAAAACCGGAAGTCAGTCATTTTGACTATATCTATCAGCCAATCAGAAATTATGTCTAGTATCTTGGTATAAAATTTTATCCAAATCTATTCATAAATAAAGAAGATATAAGCATGGCCCTAGTCTCATTGTCACCCGGTATATTACTGTTTTAATTTTCAATGTGTTTAAAATTGAATAAACAACATTTTGGTTATAGGAAGGAAGTTCTGTGTAATCAGGGAATATGAATGTGAGCTTAAAAAGTGTAAATTCATAAGAATATTTATATCCGGGCAATACCTTTTGTGATATTATGTCATTTTTAAGTTTTTCTGTATGCAAGAAACCAGCTGTCAATAGTGGAGAATTCTTTTTCCGCCAATACGAATTTGTTACATTTTCTGTATTTAAGAAGCCCATGCGTTTAGTTAAGGACGAGTTGTATGTTCTCAGCTTAGTAATATACTTATTTGCCAGATATCACCGCCTTAGGTGTAGTGGGGGTTCGTTAGCCTCTGCCAGGATTACATTAGTTGGAGATGATTTAAATGCACCAATACATATTCTCACAGCTTTATACTGAATCCTATCTATTTTTTTAAGTTTGTATTTGAAGATGACCCATAAAATATGCTACCATAATCGATTATGGACCTTACAAATGACCTGTAGAAAAGTAGAGCTACACTTGGTGCAGACCCCCATGCCTTCCCACAAACACTTCTCAGACCTTTTTCACAACGACTTTTTGTATATTCTATATGTTGTGTCCAGAGCAGTTTTGGGTCAAGTATCATTCCCCGATATTTATTTGTATCTGTTTACTGTGGGAATTAAGTCTCCTTCTATGTCAACATGCCTGTCTAGTTTAATTCTGTGCCTTGTAAAGCACATAATAGATGATTTTTCTGGAGACATCGTTAATCCCATTTTAAATAACCAGTTTTTAACTTTTCGTAGTATTTTATGTAGGCCATCTAAGCACTGTCCATAACTTTTATGGCTGACATATATACAAATATCATCTGCATATTGAATTATTTTAACATGATCATAAAATATTTCATGTAATCCTGCCGTGTAGATGTTAAAAAGGATAGGGCTCAGTATAGAACCTTGTGGGAGACCGTTATATACTAATCTTGGCCCATACAACACGTTATAATGATTCCTTATATAAAGTTCTCTACCGCTAAAGATTTCTATAACATTATAAGCTGCTTTTTTGTATATTCCCACTTTTATCATTTTATTAAGTGACCGACATAGCAAGTATTCATTTCGTGAAAATGCAATTTGAATATCGGTAACTATTTCAGCTAGTGCATCGGTTCTACCTAATCCCCTTCTAAAACCAAACTGCGTTTTAGGTAAGACGCGTTTTGACTCTAGATCAAATTCTATGCGCAATTTTGTCATTCTCTCGAATTTCTTGAGTATGCAAGACATCAGAGAGATCATTCGATATGATGAAGGAAGTGCTAAATTTTTGCCTGTTTTGTGAATACGTATAATTACCACTTTTTTAAGCTCTTGAATGACCTCTTGGTTAATCCAGCAAGCATTGAAGATATCTAATAATAATTCTTTTACCGATTGTGGAAGATTGTGTAAAATTTTATAGGTAAAGCCATCTAGGCCTGGAGCAGTATTTTTTTATTTCTTTAGTGACACTTGCAACTCTTCTATACTGAAACGTTTCGATAGCGATTCGCCTTGTGCGGTGAGACCATCGAGATCTATGGATATTTTAGGAGCAACAGTGGGTGGTGCGTAGGCGTCTAATACTGTAAAAATTGTTTCGTCTGCCGTTTGAACTTTTCCAGTTACAACATTTGTATTACTAATTGATCTAACTGTTTTCCAAATTTCAGATATTGATGTACTCTTATTCAATGAGTTAACGTATAGTCGCCAGTTGTCGCGTTGTTTTTGTCTGCACAACCGTTTAGCTGCCGCTGTGTATTTTTATAATTAATATAATTTTCCCAAATAGCGTTTGAGATATATAGTTCCAACGCTCTCTTTCGACGCTTCACAACTGCGGTACACTCATCATCCCACCAACAAGGTTTTATTTTTCAAGTGGGAAGGAAAGGTTTTTTAATACCCATAAACTCATTTTAAACTTCGGTTAAGGTATTAACTACAGTCTGGAATTTTTCTGTATTTGATTTTATGTTTATATCAGTATTTTTTAGAGAAATCTCTATACTATTCCTAAGCAAGTTCCAGTCTACTCTAGAGTCATTCCATTTTAAAGCCGGATGTATTATGTTTGATATTGTTCTCAATTTTGATGTAATTAGTATGGGAAAATATCCGATAACACTTTCCATCTCATTTTATCAGCTAGGGTAGGTGAGAGTATCGTGAGATCTACCGCTGAAGGGTTTTGCCCTGGCAACATAATGCGAGTGGGACTACCATCGTTGATAACAATCAGATCATAGTCATCTATGGCCTCTACTAATCTGTTTCCTTGAGTACTGTTATCGCTACAACCTCATAATGCGTGGTGGCAATTAAAATCTCCACAGAATATAGTCTTGTTTGAAAATTGTCTAAATAATTTATTTCAGTTTTGTTGGCTGACTGACGCTCTAGGATACTTATAAACTGAGACTATATTGTGTGAGCCCCTGTTGAGTTCCACTGCACATGTCTCGATATCAGGATGACCATGATCTATTGCTATCTCTTTAAAATTTATAGTTTTAGCAATGAGAATGGCTACGCCACCATAACCGTCTTGCCTACCTACATCTTTTGACGATATTAAAACCATCTAGTTTAAAATTATCCGAATCTCTTAAGCCAGGTTTCGCACAGAATAATAATATTTATATTAAATTCATTAATTAAGTTAACTAAAGAGGCTTTTCGAGGTTTTAATGATTCTATATTCCACTGTAAAATGTTTATAGTTTCTTTAATATGTGTCGTCGTCATCGTCTGTATAAGAAAATTCCATTGTATTGTGATTGTCCGTGTAACAATTAATATTATTCGCCCTACTATTACTATAGTCGTCTAAGATAAAAGAAATTTGATTTCTAACGTTGCCTTCGTTTATATTTAATTGGTAAATCATAATATGAGTTATAAATTCTACCATTTGACATTTGACGGTAAGGATTAAGTAATACAGATTGACTTTTTTGTTGATCTTTGTTTACAAATAAATTTGAAGGGGATTGTAAGGGAGGAGTAGGGGAAGAGATGGATTTCCTTTTTTCTATTGAGAGTGATTTACTTTTTGTAAATCTATAGGCTTTACTGGTTTTTTCAATAATATAGTATTAGATGATTTCTGAAGCTTTCACGGCCATTGTCATTAAGTAACAAACGAGTTCCGGGATTGGACCGTGTCATGATTGAGATCGAAGAACTCAACGTTTTGCCCACTTTCGTAAGGGGCTTTATCAGGAGGAAAAAGCAAAAGAGCACGGTAGCTCAACGTGTTAACCACGCCAGAGGCGAAACTCTTTGCAAGGGAAGGGATAGACGAGCACGGTAACTCAACGTGTGAACCACGTCAGAGGCGAAACTCGACTAACTATCAGAAGGAGAAAGGCGAGAATTTATAGGCCCATCGCCACTGAACCGCGACGGCATTTGCTGAACTGCGACTGTGCGTGCCTATAAATTCTCGCCTTTCTCCTTCTGATAGTTAGTCGAGTTTCGCCTCTGACGTGGTTCACACGTTGAGTTACCGTGCTCGTCTATCCCTTTCCTTGAAAAAAGTGTCGCCTCTGGCGTGGTTAACACGTTGAGTTACCGTGCTCTTTTGCTTTTTTCCTCCTGATGAAGCCCCTTACAAAAGTGGGCGATACGTTGGGTTCTTCGATCTCAAACATGACACGGTCCAATCCTGGAAGTCGTTTGTTACTTAATATAGTATTAGATTTACGTTGCGGTAGTTCTGGAAAATGTTTGTCGTTACTTAGTAACGAAAATCTATTATGTGTTGTTACCTTCGCATAAGAATGATTTTCCACTATGTATTCGGCCTCCTTAGAAGGTAAATTTTCAAAAGCCATTACTCTTTTAATATTTTGTTGTTTTTGAAAGCTGGACAATCAGGTGAGACAGACACATGGTTTTCGCTACTACAATGTACGCATTTTTACACTCTCTTTGACACCCATTATCACTACGTTATTCTCCGGTGCATTTTTTGGCATCTTTTTATTTCTTTACAGTGTAGACTAGTATGGCCATAACGCAAGCACTTAAGACATTGGACATTGGTTTTCCATACAGTTGACGTAGTTCTTCGTTTTCCCTTCTTTCCCATCCATCTTCTGTCCTTCTTCCTCTGTAGATTTTTCTCAATGTCTTCCTTTCCCACACTTCTAACCTTTTTTGGTGCTCCTTTTTTAGCACCCACGTTTCACACCCGTAGGTCACTGTTGGTCTTAGTACTGTTGTGTACAACCTTAACTTTGCTTTATTCGACACACTTTTTGAGTTAAGTATTACACTCAAGGCTCCTGCACAATAGTCCCCTTTCACAGTTTTTGCTTCAATTTCTTTCGTTTGATCACCATTTTCTGTAATTAATACTCCCAAGTATACGAAGTGTTGTACTCTTTTTATTTCTAGTGTTTTCTCGTCTGCTGGAATTGATTTTTATTGCCTTCAGGGTTTCTGCTGTTCTTTCCTTTGCTCCCACCATCATGTATTTCGATTTTCCGTAATTAATGGTTAGTCCAACCTTTTTGGCATTTTCTTGTAGGTTTTTGGTTACTCTTTGCAGCTCCTTAATTGACTTTGCGATTAATGTCACCTCATCCGCGTAGGCTATACATTGGTGACTTTTATTCAATAGTGTAGATACCTGTTCTGTTTATTTCGCTTTTCCGTATTACACTTTCAAGTACCAGATTGAACAGGGTTGTAGATAGAGGGCATCCTTGTCTTAGACCTCTGTTTACCTTGAACTTAGTTGAGAGGGTAGTATTTATTTTGATTTTGTTCGACGCGCCGGATATGGTCATTTTTGTTAGATTGATGAGTTTTTCTGGTATTCTCAATTCTTTCATGGCCTTGTATAGTTGTTCTCTTTTAATTGTATCGTAAGCCTGCCTTAAGTCTATAAAGATCGCCTGGACATCTATTTTGTATTCGTAACACGTAGTCTGAATTTCAATTAGAACAAAAATCTGGTCCATCGTGAAACGGTTTTTCCGGAATCCTCCTTGGTAGTCTCCTATTTCCCTATCTATGTATTTTTGTAATCTATTTCAGACAATTGTTGCCAGTAGTTTATATGTGGTATCTAAGAGTGTTATTTCTCGGTAGTTTTTGCATTATGTTCTCTCCTCCTTCTTATGTATTGGGATAATCACTGATTTTTTTCAGGGTTTCGACATTTTCTCCGTGTTCAATACCTTTTCTATTATATTGTACCTTTATTTATATTTATGCGAAATCGTAACATAGCATTATATTATAATCGAAATAGTATGAAAATAAAACTTATTAAATTTCTAAACAACGATTTTAAGAAGCTAAATGTAAATGTAGAAGTTTAATTTTATAATTTTAAAAAATGTCTTAGAACTTTATTAAAGATTCTCAGAGTCGACGAGGTATATTATCTTAGCTACTTCTTCATTATACTAAATGCTTACTGAAATACTTAGTCTGTAACCTTGTACTCTTGTCACCTATATTACTTCCTTTTACGATAAAACAAGTATTGGATTCACCCCAAACATTCGAAATTGAGTTTTTAACAGATCTTCACGTTTTGGAGTCCTCTAAACTCAAAAAACATGTTTTTGTTCGTTGGTCTGTCTGTATGTCTGTCTGTGTATGTGTCTGTGAACAGAATATCTCAAAAACGAAAAGAGTTAAGGCGTTGAAACTCCATATATAAGTTTTGTGTCCTATCTAAATGAGACAGCAAGCTTTTGAAGAAAATCGCATAACCGAAAGTATAGTGTTTACTCTTGTGATGTTTCAGTTTTTTTCGATTTTTTCAAACACGGTTCTAACATTTTTTTTTTTCAAACTTTACATTTTTAGTGAGTTTTTAATATGTATTGATGTGATATAAGTGATTTTCTAGTTGAACTATTTTTTTATTAGCTCCTATTTTAAATAGAACACCCGGTATATTGTTGCCTTTTTGAATTCAGCTTAACATTTTAGAGAAAATGTATCTCTTGAACTAACGCTCAATTTGGTTTAGAGATAATAGTTATCATTAAGATTAGAAGTTTATATTGGTGCAGAAGCTAACTTGTAACCTTCAGTTCTTAGCTTGTGCTTGATGTAAGCTATTGTCTGGCCAAGTGGAGGCTCCAATATTATACTTTATTTCAAAACAAAATAAACGTTTTTTAAGTCATTTCGGCGACCTTTCAATTTAATCAAAGCTAGTTATGAACGAGATGCATAGAAAATTTTATGTACAGACCGGAATATTCACAATTAATTCTTAATTTTTATAAATTTTGGTAACCAACGGTGTCATTGCTTTGTAAAACAGACACACAAGACACTAAGCGGTCCGTAAAGTGACACATGACGCCCTCAAAAATAGGGTATAAAGTAACCAATTCCGCCCGGCCGTATATCAATAACTATTTATGTGGCAAGTGGGAAAAAAGAGATTATTTCTTTAGGCGTATGCATGAGTAACCTCAAAATTACCAAGTTACCTACCTGTATTAAAGGTATACAGTGGACATTCAGAGAAGTGAAAACTCGATTAACAATTAATTTATATGCACCACAAAAGTTTAACATAATAGGTTCAAAAAATCTTACAAGATAAAAAGATTCAGAAAAAATGTATTAGCTAGTTCATCAAACAAAATTTTTATATATACTTAAACGCTATATTTACAAATACGAAACAATTGATGACATACCACTTGAAGTTAAATAAGTTCATTTTTTAAGAGTTAATTAAAAAATGATCTACGAAAAACTAGCAGAAAGCACGATATTAAATTTTTTTATACAAAATAAAATGTGCAACAATTGGGCATTTACAGCGAAATTTATATGATAAAAACTTCCAAATTAGTTAACATTAGTACAAAAATATTTTTAAAAAAGCAGCAATTTAAGCTGTTCTCTTAAATGGAGTATATGTACAAGAAACACTCGTAATAAGAACTTTTATGTGCATTCTAATAATTACATTACGCACGACCATAAACAATAGTGGGTGAATTAACAATAGTGTAGTGCCGTGCATATGTTGTCGTATAGCAGGAACAATTGATAAAGCACGAGTAGATCACTGAATACCTGGAGATCACGATGTCATCGTTACAAAGAGAACTCCAAGACTAGACGGGTTATAGACAGCTTCGGGATAGTTTTCGAGCAATTTCCAAAGTGGTAAAGGGAGCAGTCAACACAAACAAAGCCATGGTGAAGGTGTGGATGTACCCTTGTAAACAAATAAACCCATAAAAAGCGAGAAGATAAGGTGATGAACCCCGAATAGACTAGGACAACTGATGCGAGTTATAGGGTTGCATGGGTAATCACTAATTAACTCTAAGGCAACAAAGACATAGTGTGGCAGCCATTCCAGTGGAAACTTCCTGGTGGCTTTATCAAGGCTCGACAGGTCTGCGAACCAATTTCCGATATAACTATCCGAGGGATATAGTTCAAAAATGGATTGCAGCTTCATCGTTTAGTGGCTCAGCTAGAACATACATAACATTTAAGATTACATGGAGAATTAGTGTAATAATTAATTAGGTTGTAGGTTTCCCACCTTTTTTTATATATTTCGTAATCTTTGTATATAATTTTCGCATAAAAGTATTGATTTTTCGGTCGTGTCGTGTGGCGTGAGCGCTATATTTTTGTTTATAACCGCCATGTAGGTCAATGTGATAAATTTAAAGCCAGTTTAGCCAACAATTGAATAACGTTTTTGAGCGTGCTAAATTGAAATATAAAAACAAATTGCGAATTTTTTAGTGTCACTTAGAAGTCATTAGAGGAAAAACTATGTCGGTTTAAGTCTTGAAATTTTAAAAATGCCGAATTAATTAATGTTAAAAATTAAATATAATTAGAATTAAATCTTATATGTACCAGTGTACCAAAGCAACAACATTTTGGTGTGTCAGCTGTATCAGTTGAAAAGCATTACTAGTTTTATATCAAAAATGTGAGTGTGTGCGGGAGTGCAAGTGAAAAACAACAAAAGTTAAATACATGGCACAAATTGTAAGTGAGTGTTGGTAAATTTTGGACACATAGAAATTAGCACAGCAAACAGATGTACCCGCACCGGTCATCTTAAATTCAGATTCTAGGTTGAATAACTGATTCAACATTGTCCAGAAGTGGCGTGCCTGGGGCAGTGGCATAGTACACGGTAGGCAAAACATGTTTTCTTTATGTCATTCAATTATTTTTCAAAATTGTGAAGCGTCTTTTGCCAAAAATTGTTAATAAATCCTTTTAAGAATCAAAGTCCTATGAGCTTTTCTTATAAACCCATATAAACCCACAACATAAATATAATATTGCTGTTTGTAATTTAAAAATGTCCAATTTCTATTAAAGCTGTTATTTATGAACCTTGAGATACACAGTTTCACTTATTGAGTGTCATGTTAGGCCACCATAAAGTTTTTGTAAGTTAAATAAGTTACGCTTGTGATATCTTGATTGACGAAGCATCGCCCAACATTTTTTGAGCATTTACAGGTAAATCGAGTATTGCCCATATTTTATCTATAACAGCAAGCTGTCCAGTATTGAATTTTCTGTAATTGCTATCAGTAGATAAGGGTTTCGTTAGTTACTGGGTGATTAATAAAAGTATAGGAAGGATATCTACGGAAATATATATGTATTTTGTTTATTTATAAAATGTATTTAAGTAAAGCGATACAATAAACCCGAAACTGTACATTCGAATGAGCAAAAATCTGGGTTGTATAAAAAAAAGTTAATTAGTTCACAGAATTGAGCGACTACTATAATAATTCGGTTTTTCAAATTTACAATTTTTTATTATCCAAGATATCATTTGCATGATCCTTACAATTCCTACGAATTCTCGATATATAAATTAAATATAGATATTATTTAAGTTTTTCCGTCTAATTTGCGGTAAAGAAAATGGTGATGATTAAGCAGTAAGTTAGTGAAATTAAGGATGTGATAAAACAGTCCTTAGATATTATCCTAAAATTTGAAAGCTTTGTTAAGGTGTTAACAGAAAGTGTAACAAAGATATTTCTGGAAAAGTTGAATGCTATAATTAAAGAGCTGGATGAAAAAATTACCAAGCTGGAGGAACTCTTACAGATTGTATGGCAAAATAAGTGGGACTGCAACCCTTTGGATATAATATGAAAGTTTAGTTATGTTTTGAAGGAATTTGCACTACTAATATCAGTCATAGCTATCGTTTTCCAAAATCTGATAGTCATCATACACGCGTAACAATATTTATCTTTATCAAATAGAATATAATCAATAATCAAAAATTATTCAATTCGACAGAATAAAGGCTCATATTCATATGTATTTAGTGAAATACCTATTACATCAAGAAAATGTAAAATATTTAAAAATTGTTACGGTTTACTTTCACGTTAGTTGAATAGCTACTATTTTCTAATATTTGAACGCACGCGGTTACTGATGTCATTTTGCGAACGTACCTCGCCTGCGCGAAAGGTCATCTGTAAAACGCCAAATCGGTCTTCTGTGACCAGAACGCACTCGAAGCGGTCGTGTTTTTCTACACCCCATGCCAATGCTGAGCTTATCATTCTGCACGTGGCAGAATTATTTGTCGTAACTTTGATTTACGGATTTATCAGTTTGGTTTGGTGTTTATTTTGTGGGGACGAATTGTCGCTCGCGTATAAAAACCATTGTAAGATGGGATTTGATGGATCGAGAAACGTGACGCAGTTGTAAAATTTATGGCGCTTCCATTTTGAAGGTAGGCACATTAGATTTGTTTAAATAGCTCACTAATGCGTGAGTATTTCGTTCTTAATTAGCGCTCCTAGCAAAGCAGCAAAATTCTGGGCTATATTTGAGAGAATTCTACATTGCACTCTTGGTTGAAATTTGCACACCTGTTGACAGGATTCCACCGGTCCACGTGAACAGAGCCGAGACCACATTCTAAATAGAGCAGCACACCGTCGAGCATGGACGTGGTTACATCTTACTGACCTGCTAAGGAATCTACGAACTTTTGTATTCAAGAAGGAGACGCGAATTCAGCATTGCCTTGCTTACTTCTGTAAACGGAAATTTCCATACTGCAAGCGATGAGGTACTCGTTCCACAAACGGTAGATGTAAATACTGTTTTAAATTTACAAGCGACGGCACAGTTTTTTGCCATAAGGAGCTTCGAGGGTACGAATATTATTTGACTAATTGTATGAAAGGCTGTATGTACGTAGAATGTGCTGCTAGTCATTAATATGATTACTTCCTTCATTACACAAAATTAAGGTATATTGCCGTTAGTTATACATATTTACTATTTGTGTAACCTACTGGCTTCGCCATGTTTGAAATGTCGCCTGTTTAAATTGTTGTTTTGAGGTCATCTCAATTTTAGTACTGTTCTCAACTTTATTGTTTGAATACAATTTACTTCATACTGTAATTTATACTATACATTTACTAAAATTATCGCATGTAAAACTTAATATTTTAATTAATGTGGATTATGTGCATGATATTATTATAAATTTTGTGTCTCTAACTAATTGAAACAAAATAAACCAAATATACTAACCGTATTTAATGTTATGATATTGGTTGTGCTTTTGAAGCAACGTTGCATGTGGTAATAATCTTAGTTCGTTGCAGCAGATTAAATAGCAGCAGTTAGGTTGTGTTTGCAACTCATCCCGTACGACTCCAGTCATAAGGTTTGATATACTGGTTCGTAGTAAATTATATTTCTTTGGGGCTTTGTCAAACCTGGCGCCTACGAAATTAGACCTTTTGCATATTAGTGGTTTGTTTAATTGAAATAATTGAATCCACCCACTCTCCGATAAAACTGAGTTGTGGCCATTGAAATTTCACTTAGGGATACATAGGTTATTTGGAAATAACTGCCGTGCTGTTTTGCATACTTAATGTTTATCTACCAATCCTTTTGTTACTGGGTATTCAGGATTTAATGCCAGTGCTGAATAATTGGTATCAAAATTCTTGCATTTTTTTAAATCCAGATAAAAATTGCCTTCTTATTCAGTTATTTTTTCATTTGTAATAATTACTTATTTAGATATCCTAAAATTACCCAAATCGCACATCTAGCTCTGGAGACAGAACAAATACAATAGGTTGAAAACGGGAACACCTTCAGGATGTACCCAAGTTAGTGTATAACTATGAACCATTAATATAAAGAGAAATATATTAGTTTTATTCATAAACGAGTGGCAACCAAAGTTTGGCGTAGGAGGCATATATTCACACTCAGTCTTTTTTCAAATTGTAACGCCCCGTTTCAATAGCGCCTTCTAGCAATGTGCATCGTCTTTCGGACCACCTTATATTTAAATAATGTAGCAAAGGAATTCAGGTGTATCGCATAAAGCGCCTGACGTTAGAGATAAAGCACCTGCAAGGCTCTTCTGGTCGAAGCACGCTCGCTTGGCTTTTCCTAAGTAGGCTCGCTAGCAAACAGTCGAGTTTTTTAATCATTGTTTAAACAAACTAAAACCGCTAGCGGCGTTGTTTTCTTCACGAACGGCCGTAAACAGCTTTGGTAAGAATGCCTCTTCTAGTTAAGTTTGGCATACTAATTTTGATATTTAAGCCGGGTCCCGTACGGCTTTCTTGCAATTCTTACAATTACTCAAAGAATAACTGGGCCTCCCATTTTTCGCTTCGACGTGCAAGCTGGCTGGACATTTCAGAATGCCCTAGGTCGCATTTGAAGCTGTTAGCTGCTCTCATTACTTGTGGCGTCTTGGGATTCTACGAAATAATGCAGCCAAATACGGCTTAGAAGTCCTTTTCGTCAAGATGCAACATACAAGGATCTTTCCCCTCACGATCGCTGGACATAACAACAAATCAACATGCAAACAGTTCCCGCAAATATAATCAGTTCTTGCTAAGGCATTAGAAATTTAAATTGAAGTATGTTTAATTACTCATTTTAATCAATCAATCTATAACGATAAAAGCGTGAGTGATTAATCGTTTCCAAATGGCTGAAATACGTATGTGCCAAAAACTCACTTCCGCCGCGCCCTTTGGACGGTGTGCCCACAAGTCAAATGCGATACTCACAGGTGGCGATCCTGAGTTGTAACCCCGAGTTATTAATTAGCATATTTTGTGACTAAAATACATCGAAGTTGATTCCTACTTATGGTTTATTTATTTGTTAGACAATTGTCCTACAAATCTTAAGTTGCTGTCACAGGGGCGTATTCAGCTCAAAATGGAAGGGGGGGCAGCTTTTTGAATTCAACCTTTTTTATGGGGGAGGGGAGGTTTATGGGAGGGGGTGCTATACAATAATACACAATAAAAAAAAGGAAGAACAGTGAACACCATTTATCTAAAAAAAAATTGGAACTATAGTTTGCGAGGGTTAGTTGCAATTTTTTTAACTAGAGCTTCCATTAATTGCTCCTTGTTTGCAAAAACCAATTGACGATGAATACTTAGCATGCCTAACCCACTATTTGCACTAATAGTGCTTCTTAGCAATGTTTTAATTCGGCGAAGGGTGCTAAATGAACGCTCTATAATGCTTGTTGTGTAGGGCGCCTTTTTAATGGTCGGAAAAAAGAATACGCTGTTTTTTAAAACCTCAATGATGTCTGGCACTTACTGGACCTCATTCCACATTTTGAACCACAATGCCCTTTCTCCTTCAATGCCTTCCAAATTGTAAAAGGTTGCACAAGATGAAGTACTTTTATTCCATTCCTCCAAAGAAACATGCAGGGAATTATTAGAGACCTTCTCCAAAATTCGGATGGATTTTTCGCTGGAGGGTTGCTTCTATGCTTTTATCGGCCAGCAACACGAGTGGCGGTTATATCCACATTCAACTGCTTCAAAACGTCAGATGTGACGTTCTCTGCATCTTACCGATGATCGAGAATAGTTTGAATGTTCTGGTTACCTTTGACTATCTTAAGTATTTTCGATTAAAGTGTATTTGCTACGAGTTCCAGCATGGAGGAGTATTTGGCAATTAATGCTACTAACACAACAATTGAAGATCTGCACGCCGCTGCATGAATTTGAGATGCATTTTTCTTGTTGCTGCATTTTCCTCTTAGGCTAATGTCTCTAATACATCAACAATATCAAAAAAGTGATCCTTAAAAACACGGTTGCTCTTGTACTTCTCTGACCATCTTGTTTCACATAATTTAGGAATGGTAACAATAAGCTTGCGTCGTAAAACAGACTCGTGAAAAAAATTATTATCTTGATAGTTCCAACGCAGTTTTAAAGTTCTGGAATAATGTTTAAGTCGTTCACGCCAAGGTTTAGCTTGTGCGAGAAGCAATGGAGTACAAGGCTTTTTTGTACTTTTGCCTCACAACCCCCTGCACAATCATTCATTTCCCAGACATGGTAAAATATCCGTCGAAGCCTAATTCCACACATCTATCAGGGTCTAGGTTTAAGTTTGTCAAAAAATCTTCAATGGATTTGGCAATTCTTATAGCATTAAGTCCTTCAAGCTCTACAAAGCCTAAAAATTCTTCTTCAATTTCGTTATATTTTTTCTATTTTATTTAAAATTTTATCCACATATATTCTACCGAGAGTTCATGAGTTAGCCCAAACCGGTCCACCCTTCATCTAAGGGAGCGGTATAAAATTATTATGCATGGGTATAAATACGTTAAAGCAGTCCAAACTAAAGTATAATTAAAAATTATTTTTATCTAGTACAGCTATCGATTAGTTCCTAATTTATAGATGCACCAGGTAACAGCGTACAATGGTTTAAAACGAGTTAGTGAGGCATCAGCTTGGGCCTCTGGTTTTATAAATTTTAAAATAAAAAGGTATGGAAACACTGCGTGCATCACATAGCAGACAGGTTTTAAAATAAAAAGGGATGGAGACACTGTGTGCGTCACATAGCAGACAGGCTGGCTCTTGTAAATTCAGCGATGACGAATCAATATAAATAATAATAAAACACCGGCTGAGGGGCAACTCCTTCGATAAATATATATCAAACCCGATTTAGAAATTTGTACATGACTTAATTTATATGAAATATTGTATGAAATTGCAGATAGAAGACTTTTAAACTAGATGTTTCCTTAATTATGCAGAGAGTGCTCGTTTATATAGGGAGGCAAGTTGGCCGAATGGTTAAGGCCCCAGATTTAAGCTCTGGTCTCGAGAGAGAATGCGGGTTCGATTCCCGTGCCTGCCATTTTTTTTTATATATTTATTATGAAAGTCTTGATTTTAAGTTAGTTTATTCATGACGGTTCTACCAGAACAAACGACTAAAATGGACCAAGAGCGAAAGATGTTGATTGTATCGCCGGAATTTGTCCGACGTCTTTACGTCTGGCGAGAATACGGAGAAAAATATATTATCACAGCTTGATGACGAAATGCAAAAAGTTTTAAAGTCCAAATTAACTGATCACGTTAAATGGGGGCAGTACAACCAAGTGTTACAAAGATTCCTTTATTTCACAAACCAGGCACGGCAGCCAATCAAAATACCTATTGAAACAAGCAGTAACAGCCTATCAAATGCCGTTATTTTATCTACACTTCCCAAAACTTTTAAGAAAAAAGCTGAAGTTTTCCTACGCATTTTGAGTGCTTCAAACGATGTGAGCTAGGATCATAAGGGTACCGTTACTATAAAGGGTGAAATTTTACCGGCGTCTAACATAGTCGATTTAGTTCACTACACTCTGAGGCTTCGAAAAACTATTAATCCACCCGTACGCCTACAGTTTGCTGATTACATCAAAGATCTTAACGTTGCTCATGTGCTGCTGCCTAAACCTAAGCAGCAAAAAGTGCCAGCCCCGACTGTTACTACAGGAAAAACCGAAATGGAAACTGCGAGTCCGATTTAGAATATAAATTAAAAACACCAGCTACTCATCCAAGTCCACATCAAAAAGAAGTCAGAAGAACGCCGATAAGGAAACGCTTCCAAAAAAGGGCCGTTAGAAAAACACCTCTAAGGCAGATGTCATCAACATCAAAAACGAAGGGCATTCTAGATTGGGAGCATCTTAAACTTTAAACACAATGAAATTCTGATTTTATTACTTGCAGCCTTTTTAATTTGAAATTTTGTGCACCTCAAACTACAGTTTTGTAAATTGCTACCGAATTTTTAGAAAATTTGACATTCATCTGTACATTTAATTTTATATTATTAAGTATTATACGAAATAAGAACAATATATTTGTTTATTACAAAGTGTTTGTGTTTTTATTTCTACTCTGCTTTTGTTTTTCACGAATCTGCAATAATTACAAAACCTAAAGCTAAAATATTAGTATTTGAAGTTATTTTACAGTTACAAAGTGTAAAATTTCAAAAAATCAATCTACGATTTCAGAATGGCGTGATATAATTTAAAAAATTGTGATTTCTTTTAATTTTGTTCAATACATTTTATAAAAAAGTGTAAAACATTTGCAAATTTTTCAACGAAATTGTGTGTTTTTATTCAAGTTTATGTTAATTTGTGGTCAACATACATATATTTTGTATAATTTCAAGTGATATGATGTCAGTTTTGTAAAATTTTAAGTGAAATGACGGGGTCAGAACATTTTTTCAACGAAATTACGTGTTTTTATTCAATTTTATGTTAATTTGTGGTCAACATACATATATTTTGTATAATTTCAAGTGACATGATGTCAGTTTTTGTAAAAATTTATGTGAGATGGTGTGTTTTTTGTTCAATTTTGAGTTAATTTTTGTAATAAAAATGAACAATGAGCCTACGTAACTGAAATTTTGCTTATCGAGATGCTTGTAGTAGAAGATTTTTCAATGAAATTGCGTGTTTTGATGGTGTCAGAACATTTTTTCAACGAAATTGCGCGTTTTTATTCAAAGTTATGTTAATTTGTGGTCAACATACATGTATTTCCATCAAAAGTACAAGAATTTTTGAATTTTGTTTATCGAAATGATTGTGGTAGAAAATTTTTTCAACGAAATTGCGATTTCTTTTAATTTTGAGCGATGCATCTGTACATTTATTTTTATATTATCAAGTATTATACGAAATAAGAACAATATATTTGTTTATTACAAAGTGTTTGTGTTTTTATTTCTACTCTGCTTTTGTTTTTCACGAATCTGCAATAATTACAGAACCTAAAGCTAAAATATTAGTATTTGAAGTTATTTTACAGTTACAAAGTGTAAAATTTCAAAAAATCAATCTACGATTTCATAATGGCGTGATATAATTTAAAAAATTGTGATTTCTTTTAATTTTGTTCGATACATTTTATAAAAAAGTGTAAAACATTTGCAAATTTTTCAACGAAATTGTGTGTTTTTATTCAAGTTTATGTTAATTTGTGGTCAACATACATATATTTTGTATAATTTCAAGTGATATGATGTCAGTTTTGTAAAATTTTATGTGAGATGGTGTGTAATTGTGTGTTTTTTGTTCAATTTTGAGTTAATTTTTGTAATAAAAATGAACAATGAGCCTACGTAACTGAAATTTTGCTTATCGAGATGCTTGTAGTAGAAGATTTTTCAATGAAATTGCGTGTTTTGATGATGTCAGAACATTTTTTCAACGAAATTGCGCGTTTTTATTCAAAATTATGTTAATTTGTGGTCAACATACATCTATTTCCATCAAAAGTACAAGAATTTTTGAATTTTGTTTATCGAAATGATTGTGGTAGAAGATTTTTTCAACGAAATTGCGATTTTTTTAATTTTGAGCGATGTATTTTATAAAAAAGTGTAAAACAGTTGCAAAATTATGCATAGTTTATGTAACATGATGTAGATTTTGTAAAAATATATGTGAGTTGATGTGTAATGCGTGATTTTTGTTCAATTTTCGTCGTGTGTTGAGTAAAAATGTCGTTTTTTGTATAATTTCAAGTGACATGATGTCAGTTTTTGTAAAAATTTATGTGAGATGATGTGGAACAGAAAATTTTTCAGCGAAAGTGCGTGTTTTTATTTCAAGTTTATGTTAATTTGTGGTCAACATACATATATTTTGTATAATTTCAAGTGACATGATGACAGTTTTTGTAAAAATGTATGTGAGATGATGTGTAATTGGGTGATTTTTATTAAATTTTCATCGTGTGTTGAATTAAAATGTAATTTTTTGTTTAATTTATGTGACATGATGTCGATTTTTGTAAAAATTTATGTGAGAGATGGTGTGTAATTGTGTGATTTTTGTTCAATTTTGAGTTAACTTTCGTAATAAAAATGAACAATGAGCCTACGTAACTAAAATTTTGCTTATCGAGATGCTTGTGGTATAAGATTTTTCAATGAAATTGAGTGTTTTGATGGTGTCAGAACATTTTTTCAACGAAATTGCCCGTTTTTATTCAAAATTATGTTAATTTGTGGTCAACATACATATATTTCCATCAAAAGTACAAGAATTTTTGAATTTTGTTTATCGAAATGATTGTGGTAGAATATTTTTTCAACGAAATTGCGATTTCTCTTAATTTTGAGCATTTGCAAAATTATGCATAGTTTATGTAACATGATGTCAATTTTGTAAAAATGTATGTGAGTTGATGTGTAATGCGTGATTTTTGTTCAATTTTCGTCGTGTGTTGAGTAAAAATGTCGTTTTTTGTATAATTTCAAGTGACATGATGTCAGTTTTTGTAAAAATTTATGTGAGATGATGTGGAACAGACCATTTTTCAGCGAAAGTGCGTGTTTTTATTTCAAATTTATGTTAATTTGTAATCAACATGCATATATTTTCATCAAAAGTATAAGAATTTTTTTAATAAAATGCACAGCGAGTGTACGCTACGGCAATTTTGCTTCTAGAAATGCTTGTGGTAGAAGATTTTTCAATGAAAGTTGTATAAAAATATTGTTTTTGTCGTTTTTGGTTAGAACTTTTTCAGCGAAATTGTGTGTTTATATTCAAATCTTACTAAAATTGCAACAAGTTAGTTACGTAGTTTGAAAATTATTAAAATATCATATCAATGCCTATCCACACCAAATACTGTTTTTGTAGAGAATTTGAAACTGAGCTAGCATGAGTTCTCAAAAATTTGAAAAAGTGCACGTTTGGATATACTGCTGCGCCATAATTATATATAACAGCAATGAGATAACATGAACAAGCAAATACAACGCTTGTGTAAGAAAGAGATAGCCATACAACAAATTATATTAGCAGGCATGTTTAGTTGACAAATGTCATAATTAAAATTAAGAGTCAAGCCTTCTCGAATATTTTGCTACTATGTTTATCTCTTTCTTACTCAAGCAATACGTATTACCTTCTTGTTCATGTTATCGTATTCCGTGACGCACAATGCAAAATCGTCTCCAAGGATGTTTAAACGAACAAAGAGCTGAACGCCGCAGAAATATATTAAAATCAAATTTGTAACTCGTTTTATATTTACGATCTGCCTTTACCCCTTATCGCCGACCGATCGGAAATTTCCATCTATATAGTAGGTTGGGACAATGAGAATAAAAGAATTTTTTTAAATTACTACCCCTCATTTAACACCACAAGCTATGTACTTCCATTCTTGTAAAATATATTTCTCAAAAAATAGTTTGTTTTAAAATCTGGCAGTATGACGTCAGAGCAGTGAAATGGCGTTTGGTTCAAACCCTTTAAATCCCATACTGCTCCGTGGTGTAGCGGCATCGGTTGATGTGAGCCCAATGTGTATGCAAACGTAGAGGGTTCAAATCCAAGTCCGCCAGAGATTTTTTTAAATTAAACATCCATCCTGTGAATGCATGAGAGACAACCAACGCCCCATGAGTACCAGAGAGAGACAGACTTACAATTTGAAATTCAAAACGGTCGCTAAATTGAAATTAAAAGGGCAGCCGCGAGAAGTGCGCGCGCAAAAAACCAAGCTGGGCGACACCCCGGGAAATTTAAATTAAAAAAATTGAACTTAAAAAAAAAAATTGAAAAATTTCGTATAGTAGGTAGGGACGATGGAAATCTCGATAATCCATTCATGCGCGCCGCCGTGTAATTCCGAAAGTAAATTAAAAATTGGCGCCGCTTAATTTAATTAGTAGCACATATGTAAATTACATATCAAACTTCATATGTGATTAATTAGATCAAAACGCGGAATTAATTGGGCCAAACAGCGAAATTAATCAGGTCAAACCGCGGAATTAATTAGATCAATCCGCGGATTTAATTCGCGGATTTAATTAGGTCAATCAATTTAATTCGCGTTGACCTTTGACATAATCCAATTAGTGGTGCCTCCACTTCTACTGCGGGAATAGCCTTGTTATTTTATAGCATGGTAAAATTTCCAAAATAGTTATGAGTTGCATTAGAACGCCACAAAACGCTTCAGAAATGATCTTACTTGTAACCGCTATCACAATTCTCACTGGCTAATGGTTTTTAGGTAAACTGAACAGGGTTAATAAATCTACACAATTAATTTTACATTTTCAAATTATTATTTACAATTATTCAACATTGTACTAAATATTATAAATCAAAATATATGCAGGGTTAAACGTAATAGTTGGTATTTTCATTAGTATAATAATGTACTATTAGAGGCGGAAAAATCTCTAGATCGTCATCGTTTTCGCAGCAACAAGAGCCGCAGCACCTTAAGCATACAGATATGCAAACAAATAAAACTAGAAAGTTAATTAGTTAGTCATAGTGCTCCTAGGCATATCTCCTTACCAACGGCAATGCTCTTATATGGGATTATCAAAAAGGTTCTGGTTGTTGTGGTCTCCACTAAAGTAGAACGGAAGAAATTAGAACAATCATCGAGTTGCAATGTTTTAAGATATTGAGGACGAGACAATAAAGAGAAGTAACGAAGAAATTACAAGTAGGTGACCAACTCATGTAAATAAGACAATAAAAAATCGCCCAAAAGAGTGTACGAAGCAAGGGAGATGGGAAAAAAGTGAGGCCCAGAAAGACATGAGAAGAGGAAGCTAAAGAAGCAAATGGCACGAGAGGGATGTGGTGGAATAGAATAAAAAATAATCAACACACAAAAACCAGCATTGAAAATTATGGAAAACAACACAACCTCCAGAAAACACAGCCTTGCACTGAGATATACTTAGATGGGCTTAAGAATTAAGTTGAAGTTAAAGCACTTCACACACTTACCTTTACGATTTAAATATCTATTACAATCTCTTCACATGGGAGAATAGTATGGCGATACTTCCATAACGTTTACATTTAAACTGCTCTGTAGCAGCATTGACATAATTCTTGTTTGTTGTTGTTGGGAACTGGTGTTCCATTTTAATTCATTTAATGAACTAACGAGCGGTTCAATACAGGCAATTTTCACTAACAAATCACTTGTTTGCACAATAGCTAAACTTAACAAAACTACTAAAAGCATTTTTCAACCTTGTTGCACTCCCGTATAATAAAGTTGTAGCAAATGTTCGCTCAGATGTGCTTCTACGAGATATGAACCGGATGAACGGTGTTTACACAATATGTAATCATTATACCGATTAATGTCTCCCGCAATAGTACAAAGCTCATGTAAAGTCAACGTAAATCATTTAATTAATTGCTATTACACATATACTTTGACATTGTACATTAAATTTGTTACTATTGATAATTGTGGTAACTAGTACTTCAAGGGGGTCTATCGTAGTAATTGAAAGTTAAAAATCTGGTGTGATACACTCACACAACTTCCCTTTACAATGATCTTATAATTAGCCAAAAACTTGAAATTCAATTTTTAAGCATTTGTCAAAAATTACAAATTCTACAAAAACGGTACAAAATAGAGCGTTAGTTGTAGAGATAAATTTTCACATATAATCTCATAAGAGCATTAATTCTTTCCGGAAATTTTTTTGAGTGCGGTCCAACAACGTCGTATTAATTTGCCCGAGCGGGACGCTAGGGCAAATTAGGACGTTGTTGGAATGCACGAAAATAATTTCCGGATATGAATTAATGCTCGAATGCAGATTCGGTAAGAAAATCGTAACGCCACAAACCCTCACAGTTAGGTTAGTCTACCTACAAAAAATTTCCAAGAAATTTTTTTATTGTCTTGCTTACGGCTCGTGAACTAATTTTTATATTGGTCATTAATGAGTGTCGTACGATTTTCTCTAAAATTTTAAGCTGACTTCAAAAATGTAATAATATACCGGGTGTTTTATTTAAAATAGGAGTTAATAAAAAAATAGAAAAAAAAACAAAAGAAACCCATTTTAGAAGTATTCAACTGGAAAATTACCTGTCACATCAATACATATTAAAAATGTAATAAAATTGTAAAGTTTAAAAAAATGGTTAAAGCCGTTTTTGAAAAAATCGAAAAAAACTGAAAAATCACAAGAGTAAACACCTACTTCCGGTTATGCGATTTTCTTCAAAATCTTGCAGTCTGATCTAGGTAGTAGATAGTACACAAAACTTATATATAAAGTTTCAACGCCATACCTCTTTTCGTTTTTGAAATATTCTGTTCACAGACAGACACACAGCCAGACAGACAGACACAAATACCAATGAACAAAAACATGTTTTTTGGGTTCAGGGGAATTTAAAAGGTGAAGATCTGTTGAAAACTCAATTTCGAATTTTTAGGGTAAATCCAATACTTCCTTTATCGTAAAAGGAACTAAAAATATTATAAAGAGCCTGGCGCCCACTAAGTAATTGTCAGTATTATAAACTTTGCTCATTTGACGAAACCTATGTCACTCTACCGACATCTTTATAATCTTACCAATTATTGTATGAGGTAAGATTTGAGCAATAAATCTATTTTGTTACGTTTGTCAGTTTCTATACGTGACAATTATTCACATGCAATATATGACATGATGAAATTATGCTCATTAGCGTTATTCCTTTTACTGACATAAAACGTATGTTGGCAAAACTAGCTAGCTCTAACTCTCGGTAGAAGATGGCTTGAATAAGAACCAGGCAGCGGTTATTAAGGTTACATAAAAATCATTAAAATAATACAAAATGGGTGGTCAGTCGTTATACACACCACCAATTTAGCTATCAAAATAAATCATCGCCTACCTTGAAGGCCTCTAACTTCAACCTAATCGCAAAAAACAAGAGCAGATTCATAAAGGGTCATAGCATAAATAACAAAAGAAAATATACCAGTAACAGTCAATAGAATTAATGTTCAACAACAGTGTCACAAGTATTCAATCGTAATTAACGAAACAAAAACAGTTAAACAACTCAGGTAAACCTGGCGCTCTACAACGATAACTAATAATTAACAATTTTGTTTGGAGTCACCCAAATCCAAAATGACACAAATAATTTGAATGATTAACATTTGAAACAAAGCAACAAATTAAAAGCGCTGACTCATCAATAATGTGGTAAAAATTGGCATCTGGATGCCATGCAATCATCCAGATATATAATTTGAATGAAATGAAACGCACTTCGACGGTATTGCAAACTGGTACAATTGAAATTAGAATAAGCCGGGCGCACACTGCGCAAGAGGTTTCGTACAGGTACATACATGCTTTTAGCTAATGCCTACGTGAAAAAGCACTAGCGTTTGATATAGTATATTAAGTATTAAGAACGGTAACGACATTTTACCGATCGAAGACAATTGTTTAGAGGAAGAGAAAAGGGACGACTCCAATTATTGTCTGAGATCGGTAATCCGTTAACGTTCGTGATGCTTATGACGTTTTTTGGACGATAGAAATGTATTTTTCTTCAAACGTCAGTAAAATGTGACATTATACCACAGAATATGTTTGTGGTACTGTAAGTCTATGTCAAATTCGAGGTTATCAGGTTAAGTTTTGCGTCAGTCTGTGTCAAAACTGACGCAAAACATAACCTGCTAACTTCGAATTTTTACTTACCGGTCTAGAACGGTAACCATAACTTACTGATTTGGCAACAAACGCCGTAACTAAGTACAATCGTTCTATCGTGCAAAAAAACTTCGAATTGCGTTAACACGTGTGATTTTATATTCAAATGCCTTTGTTTCAAAAATACGCAATTCAAGCAGACAAATTGCAGTTATCGACACAATCAAGAGGTGAAACGCAAATTGCATGTACTTACTGTGATATGAGATGTTTCTTCAAACGAAGCAGTCACCACGTGTGAAGACTTCTGCGAAACGCTGCCTTCCTGGGGGGAATTTATCTTGCAAGAATTAGCTCAAAACTCATGCTGATCGGCGTACAGAGAGTACTCCAACGGCTAATACAGCCAGGAGATTAAGCTGGATGTTAAAAGCATTACGCCGGATGATGAAGGCCTAATTACCACCAATTTAGTTTTATAATAGTTTTGAAGAATAGCACTTTGTTTTCTTTCTAATAACCAATACATTTGAGGAAGTTTTGGTTCAAATTGCATCGTCTTTTACTTCCCGTCTAAAAGTCTAAAGACGAAGGAATTATTGTAATCGTGAAAAATTGCCTTCTGAGATTTCTCCATATCTTCACGTTAGAGAGTACCTAAATGACGAAAGACATGTTTTCTCAATTCCGCCAGTCTGTCTATCCGTCTGTTGACGGTGTAGCGGTGGTGATTACGCTAGAAATGTTTACCCAAATTTGTACATTTCTTAAAGCATACCAACCTTTAAATACACGCTGTTGCCAATAACCTTTACAATTGTACAAACCAGAAAGGTGGTCAAGTTTCATCTGTTGAATCTATAATATTTGTCTTACATAAAATACTATAAATGTCATTTATTGTTTAATTGTATAATGTTTCATCGTATCGATGATGGCAGATTAACATTTCAAGAAAATTTGATTAAAAGAATATTTACTGGAATCCAAATACTTAAGCAAGTAATTAATATTCCATTTGTGTTGTGACATTTCTAACAGGAACTCCTCACAGGAACAAATTAAAAATGTAACATACGTAGGTATATTTAGTTTGCGTCATTTGAAGCTGCGAAAAAAAATACCTTGCTACATTAAAATCATAAATTTGATTTCATAACGTCTATAGTTTATTAATGGTACTGAAAAATAGAATTATTTAGTGCTCGCTGCTTGAGGCCCTCTACACAAGAAGCTACTGGAAAGAAACTGAAAAGTAACACCATTTCAACTACAATCACTAACCAGTTGCCTGGACGTCACCGCTAATGTATTTATATGGAGGTCCGCTCACGAAGCTACAGATCAGCTACTGGTTTGTAACCAATTTGTGATCAGTCACAGGAAACGCGACATGTTAGTTGCCGGGCTACCAGTTACCAACTAATTCTAAAAAATCAACAAACAGACAATATGAATGAAAAAATTATTAATGCAAAATTCACAAGGGAGGTATAAAAATACCCCCTTTATTTAATTATACACTAGTAGAATATTCTACCCAAAATTTTCTTCTTTGACGTCTTCTATATCTACAGTTAACTGTTGGCGAATCCATGTTTGCCAGATTGTTGGAGGCCATTCCAAAGGTCCAGCGTCAGGGCCTGGGACAATATAGACCGCCTTGCATAATAGTATATTACGTTACAAGATCGGTATGTCTTAAAACAGTCCAAGAAAAGGTTAGAAAAACAAGGAACAAAGGGCCGAGTGTTGCTATTTTTAGAGACATGTTCTTGTAAGGCACTTAACGATCGAGTCTCGTATACAATTTTTTGCTCTATCAGCTAAGAAAAATAAAGAAATATATGAATATCACAAATATTGTTTGCCTAAATAAAGTGCGTGATTGTTGTTTCTATAGTAACTAGATACAAAACAATTTTCTATGACAGCCCTAGGATAGCTATATTCATAACGAGCTTGTAATTTTGTATTTTCATACCAACCAACAAGGATAAGGGGAGCTGATATTTTTCTCACAGATAACGAACCCGAAAACATGTCAAAATGGGTTGGAAGCGCAAATATACGTCAAAAGCAGGCCAAACTAAGGTATGATCAAAAATTATTTTCGTCTAGTACGGCTATGAAATAGCTTTTAATTTATGAATGCAACAACGTTTATACTTAAATGTCAAATTTGACATTTGAGTTTTAAGTGAGTTATAGTTGCATGCATAAATTAGGCACTATTCCATAGCTATACTAGATAAATATAATTTTTGATCATACTATATATAAAAGGTTTGCTCTGAATAATATTATTGATTCTTAAAGGTAAAGTCAACTAACTTTCGGTTACTTATTAAACAATAATTTAATCAAAAACCAAAGCATCGAATTTCATAATTTAATTGTATTTATAGCAGGAATAACCTTGTCATCGAAACGTTAGCATGATTAATTTTTTTAGCGTGGTAAAATCTCGAAAATAATTATGAGTTGCATTAGAAGACCACACAACGCTTCAGAAATTATCTTACTTGTAACCGGTATCACAACATTAAATAACAATTCTTAGTAGGCTAATCGTTTTTAAGTAAACTTAACAGGGTTAATAAATCTAAGCAATTAATTTTACATTATCAAATTATTCAACATTGCACTAAATATTATAAATCAAAATATTTGCAGAGTCAAACGTAATCGTTGGTATTTTTATTAGTCTGATGTACTATTAAAGGTGGAGGACTCGCTTGATCGTCATTCTTTTCGCTGTAACAAGCGCTGCAGCATCCAATTAAGCATTTACTTATGCATACAAAGAGAACTGGAAAGTTAATTAGTTAGTCATAGTTTTCCTACACATATCTCCTTACCAAAGGCAATCAATTTATATGGGATGAACGAACCGGTTGTGGTTCTTGTTGCCTCCACTAAAGTAGAAGGGAAGAAATTAGAACAAGCACCAAGTTTTACAATGTTCAGAATGAGACAAGAAAGAGAAGAAATCAAGAAATATAATGCCTATACAAGAAGGTGAGCAGGTCATATAATTAGGACAATAAAAAATTATCCAAAAGAGTGTATGAAGCAAAGAAGATGGGAAAAGAGAGAAGCCAAAGAAGTAAATGACAGAAGATGGATATGGTGGAATAGAATAAAAAATAATCAAAAGACAAAAACCAGCATTGAAAATTATGGAAGACAACCCAACTGGCAGAAAACAGCAGCTGAAGTTAAACCACCTCACACACTTACCTTTTTGATTTACAGATTCTTCCCGATATTTTACCAAGGGATGATAGTATGGCCATCCTACTTTCATAACTTTTCCATTTAAACTGTTCTGTAGCAGCATTGATATATTTGTTGTTTGTTTTAGTTGGGAACTGGTGTTCCATTTTAATTCATTTAGTGGAGTAACGAGCGGTTCACTACAGGCAATTTTCACTAACAAATCACTTGTTTGCATAATAGCTAAACTTAAAAAACTACTAAAAGCATTTTTCAACCTTGTTACACTACTGTATAATAAAGTGGTAGTAAATGTTCGCTCAGATGTGCTTCTAAGAGATATGAGCCGGGTGAACGATGTTTATATAATATGTAATCATTATACCGATTTATGTCTCCCGCAATAGTAAACAGCACAAGTCGGTGTCGTGTCAAGAGCGGAAGCGTCAAAACCGTACGCGTAATTAAATCACGACAAAAGCGGGCACCTCAGTTTACCTTATGAGTCATAGCACCAAGTCTGCGTCATTAGTGGACACCTATTATAATATTGAAATTTAATGTACGTACTTATGATTTATAGGTATCTTGTATACTAATTAGAACAATAAATAACTATTGATCGTTAGAATATGTGTGCTGCACTTGCTTACGTTCCTGTTACGTACGTTGAAAATGGCCAGTTATGTATAATGGAGAATTCCCCTAACCACCAACAACTTCAAAAATGTCAGGATTATTTTGTCGATCAATGGTTACAACACTCCAGTATAACAGTTGACAATTGTCACAAACAGAGGCACAGAACTAACAACGCGGTGGAACGGTAGTAGGCTGGAACCATCGTTTAAACAGCATACTTAAAAAACCTCATCCCATACTATTTCCTCTCATCAACTGTTTAAAAACTGAAGCTGAGTATAGTGATTTCTTATATGACAAAACAAACCTAAATATCGAAGGAAAGTGAAGAAAAAAAGGTTATATAAAACTTGACGAACGAATAGTAAAAACATTAGTTAAGTACAATGAAACTGGCGATTTAAAAAGTGTTCGTGACATTAGTCAACTTGAATAAACAATAAATTGTATAGTTATATCTAGAGTTCCTAAATATTGTTATGATACATGATGCAGTATAATAAATCATAAGAAAGAAATATTAAAAAACCAATAAATTTGGAAGGTTACAATAATTAGATCTTGATGGGTGTAAAATTTCGAATATGAATAATGAAAGTAATTGATACAATGAAAGGATCTATTTGATAGTGCGATATTAATTGAATTAAATAACTTAATGGTTGTATAAAATGTTAATAAAGAACAAACCAAGGTAACATTAGACAAATGTATTTGTTAATAATAATCAGAATGAATATCCTATAATAGTACTATTTTAAAATATAGGAAGTGTGCACTAATCATTGTATCTAATAGGCATAGAAATTTGTTTAGTTAGTTACTAAAACAACTCATGAAAAAGCATACATGTAATTTTTAAAGAAAGAATTTCGTTAAATAAAACTAGAAATTATGCCTTAATTTGTGTTATTTTTGGTATATACAAATTAAAAAGGGCTATAAACAAATCTGCGTGGTGTGATAGGCGAAAACGTAAAATGTAATTCATGGAGACATATAATCGGTGAAGAGATTATACAAATACAGTTAATTGGAAATAAAGAAAACAGAAGGTTACATTATTTGAAGATATTTGGATTTATTCATACATACAAGATATTATTGGAGTTTTTTACAAGTAACTGATTTGATTTGGATATTTTGTGAGTATAACAAGAGACATCGGACTATCTGCAAAAAGGGAACCATGTTGGAGTTGGAACATCATAATATAGTAACCTACCAGGAGTTAGTTCGTGTGGCAGTGACATTCAGGAGGAACAAGGACTGGATTTTGGGAGCAGAAAAGTTGATTTGACGGGACGAATGCAGTTGAAAGGATTCACAGACCATCATAGGTGTTGCTGTCTGTGAAGTGGGCAGTAGGTGTTGCGGTCTATGGACGTCAGGATCCGGTATTTGTTGGAAGTTGCAGTGAAAGCTAAAGCAGTTATCAAGGTTTGTGTAGATTAGTTGAGAAAGCATTTTGAATAACTGTCAATAAAAGAAAGTGATAATATAAAGTTGATATAGTACTTACATAGGTGAATTGAATAATAAATGTGTTTATGTAAGATACAATTGTCAATTACCTGGTTTGATGAATTTTAAAAGTCAAGTTTGACGTTATATGTTATTGATAGTCAAATAATTTTGAAAATACAATTTTAAAACTTCAATTAATAGAGAACTAGATTTTGGTGAACCCACCCTAAAAATAAGAGTTCTCGATTTAAAAGCAATTATTGTTTGACATTTAAGACATTGCATTAAGTAAGGCATAGTTCAATAGGTGAGTTATAGCACAATTTTTGACTAGCATAACGTGGAGCCATTTCAATATAAAAAGTTGGGACATTGGATCCACAAATCAAGGATCACATGATTCAGCAATAACATATTTCATTTTTTTTTATTTGAAAGAAGTAAGACAAACAAAATGACATTAATTGACATGTCAAATCACAGAATTCATTCATTTAGAAATCTGAGGCAACTTGCAAGAAAAATAATATTTATGTGGAATTATTAAATAAACGTTGCTAAAACCAAAGTAATGACAATCGGAAAGACCGAAACCAAGATAACAATAAAACTAGATGGAAAGGATATAGAGCAAATAGAAGCATTCAAATATCTAGGAGTAAATATACATAAGGATGGAAAGGAAGAGGCGGAAATCAACAACAGAATAGAGACTACAACGAGACTTTTCTACACCATTCATAACACTTTCATAAGGAAAAAGGAGATAACGAAGAAAACGAAAATGACAGTGTACAACACAATATACAAACCAATCTTGACCTACGGATGTGAAAGCTGGGTGTTAAACAGGCAAATGAAGAGCAAAATACAGGCACTGGAAATGAAGTATTTAAGAGGTGTTAAAGGTATTACTAGAAGAGATAAAATACGAAACGAGACAGTCAGAGCAGAACTCAACGTAGAACCAGTTTTGAAAAGCATAGAGAAACAACAGTTAAGGTGGTTTGGACACATAGTAAGAATGGAGGATACAAGACAAACGAAAAGAGTATGGCTAGCGAAATCTACCCAGAAGAGACCAAGAGGAAGACCGAGAAAAACATGGGATCAAGTAGTGGCAGAATGTCTTAAAGAACGAGGAAAATCTTGGAAAGAGGGGATGAAGATGGCAAAGAATAAGAAAGAATGGGCAACATTTATTTACTCGTGAAACATTTATGATTGACTCTATTGTGACTGTATTTGTAATTTGTAAATGTATTGTGGTAAACTGCACCTTAACACCTTAGGGTAATTAAGGTTATTGATTATATATATATATATACATATATATTAAAACTTGAAAAATTTGCCGGCTAAATTTAGTTACTTTTTTAGTCCTAGTGTGTTTTCAAGTTATGGTAAAAAGTATTTCTGAAGGCGTGAACTGCGGTTAGAAATAAACAGGTATTGAAATCTTGTATAATGAAAAACCTCTGCTTATAATCTTAGGTGTGGGGTAGGATGTTTAGTAGTAGCTGTAAATCTGGTATGAATAAGAAATTAATGCACGAAAACGAACGTTAGAGAATTTGAGAAGACGTAATTCAACCTCTCCAGAGGAAAATTGTCTTTTTATACTGATTAACACCGGCCTGAATAATCTGCCGTTTGATGCTTTCACCATCGATTAGTTCGTTTTCTTCTATTTCAGATTTTTTACATTTATTTAAATCTGGTTACCAAAAATTGAATAATGTTGGAATAGCATTCTATTTCAGTCTCGTTTTTCCATGTTTAATCAACCACTGATCATTACATAAACGGCTGGTTGACTCAAAATCCTTAATTTTGCTGTTATTTACCCAGAGACGCTTTATTTTCTCATTCCTTAGAAAAAGATGCAAATGATATCCCAGATATGTTCGATTTTTACAATTAATCGCTGAACAACCAGCCATTGCACAATATTTTTTAAATTAAAAATATTTGTTAAGTATTTGTCACAACTGTCACGAGCGGCGGTGACACTAAGTCTAATGTGATAAAACTTTTCAAAGTCATATATCTAATTCGTTACATCATTGATGGGCGAACACAAAATGACACGTGTGGACCGAACGGCGCTGTAAAAAAATATTTTATCCGCAAACGTCACAAAAGTGACAAGTTATTTGTCTTTATTGACAAGGTAAAAGTGTCACTTTATCTGCCTAAGCAGACAAAATAGCGGCTTTTGCATACTTTATCTGCCTAAGCACACAAAATCGTTGCCCTCTTTCTTTCTATGTTTGTTCGTTATCTCCTCCGAAGATACTGGACCGATTAAATTGTATGATGGCTTAAAATTTTGCTAATTCTTAGACTTAGATCCGTAGGCCGGTTTTATTTTCAAAGAGTACGAAAAAGTTTTAATTTAAATAAACCTTTAAGCAGCGGATCGGAGCATCTGTCGCCGTGGTTTATGGTGTGACAGCTGCTGTGGCCGTGTGCTATTAGCTCGGGTGATTCAGTATGTTCATATATCATTACAGTAGCGCGTTATTTGAACAAGATCGGTTGGCGCAGCGGTACAGTGTTCGCCTGTCACGAGGGTGGCCTGGGTTCGATTCCCGGCCGATGCATCCTTTTTTATTTGAATTTATTTTAATGAAATTTACCTGAATACGTTTGCGGATAAAATAGTATATGTTATTCGGAGTAAAAGTGACTTTATGTGGCTTAGCTGAATTATTTGCCTCACTAACGTTCGGCTAAATAAACTTCAGCTTCGCCACATAAAGTATCACTTTTACTCCTAATAACAGGATTCTGGTTGTTCCTTGAGACAGGGGAGGAGTAGGACTATAAGAAAAAACAGCCCCCGTGAGAACGCTTAACAGCGGCAGCAGGGAGATAAGTGATTCCCCGGATCCTATTTTCTAGTATCATCGAACTTCATAAAAATGCAAACGTTGTCTGAAAGACCATCAATTTCTGTGCAAGAAAAACCGCTGCTGCCTTTTCCAAAAGGTAAAGAAAATGGCGGCAGCAGCATTTAAAAGTCGTGATTATTGCAACCGAATTTTGCGTGTCCATTCAGTTTTATCAGCATCCCTATTTTCTACCATTTGACTGGACTAATAACTTCGCGGCGCCTTCGCCGCTTTCTCGCGGCTGAACGATTGGTCGGAGAAAAAACCTCAAGTACATAAAATGTAGGAAATTTTATATTCTTTCATTTCATATAGGTTCAACATTTACGAAAAATGGATAGTTTTCAGGTAATTTTAGAAGAACTGAAAAAGACCGGTCTTTTACACCGTTTTTGCTTAAAAAACGTGTTTCCGGTCAAAATGTTTGTTGGAAAACGTGATATTCGTGTACAGCGACCCAAAAACCATATAGGAACCAAATATCAAAACTACACCAAAACTTTTTGCTATTCGCCCTTTTTGAGCACCATTTGACTCGACTTTTTAATTCATTTAATGTTGTAACGAGCGGTTCATTACGGGAAATTTTCACTAACAAATCACTTGCTTCAGCAATAGTTAAAATTAATAGAAACACCAACAGCATCTTTTAAGCTTGTTACAGTGGCATAGAGTACAGTAGCACTGGATATTCGCTAAACTGCGCTCCCGAAAAATATCAGCCGGATGTATGGTGTTTACATAATACATAAACATTACTTATATTGATTATTACCTTCTGGTATTATCAGCGTACATACATCAAACAAGTAGAGACACTCATGCCAAATGTTGAAACCTGTTTATAGTGCCTGGGACGGTGCCTTAGGGGGTATTTCTAAGCTTGACTATCCGATGGCAGCACAAAGTTCCACCAATTACAGTGACTGTATAAAGACAGTGGCGACAACGGAGTATAAGCCCCGCCCATCCGCTATATTGTCGCAAATTTAAACACGGCAGTATACTTACAATTGTGTTATTAGCATAATATTTGGCTATTTTACCACTTGTCTGGACAAATGAAATTAATAAAACTATAACCAACTGTCTCTTATGTCCATATTAAGTAATAAATTGCCAGAAATACATGTTGTTCATTAGTAAGAGTATGTAAAAGGCAACGTAAAAGGCCAAGTTACCGATAGTTTTTTAAACTCTCTGTGAAGTAGATTAGTTATAATATATCATATTAATGATGCAGACTTTTTTGTGTAAAAAACTTTAAAATATAAGACATTTCTTACAATTTTGTTGGTATCAAATGCAATGCTGATTCTTCGGTTGCAAGTTTTTGACGTACTTACCTGTTTTGTTAATACAATTGTTTAAGTAAAAAAACCCGTTGAAAGTATTTTTGAATGGGTTAGGTAAAAAGGAAAACACATAGAAAAAGAAAGAATACATTTATTTAGAATGCCCTGCAGCAGATTTGCTGGCATAAATTGAGCTTGCCTTGCTTTTTTTAACTTATTTTAATCGGAATGTAATAAATCTTTTAATAAATTTTAGTTTCAATTTATGGCAATCTGTGTTACAGCACGAAAACGTTATTACTACACTAACAATTAGCCAGTTTGATACACGACGAAAACTGCGTTAACGGCATTAATAATCAGCCCATCAAGCGTGCAAAGCATAACTCATACGCTTGAGAGCCAAACCTGTTACCTACAAAATGACTAAGACAAAATCAGGAATCTTGCCAAATACTCAGCCCTAGCCTTCGTTACAAGATGTGCTGTAACAAAGTGCGCCGACTATTGGATACTCAGTGAAAAAAGGTCGTGGTTCTTTACTATCTGAAAGTTAGGGCTGTGCTCTGACACAAAGGGGTTAAAGATGTTAAATGACGGAACGCCACCATTTTCTTGACTAAATCGGGAAACAACAATAACAACACAGGTGAGATTGCTTGAAAATGGAAGTGGGCAACTTTACCTTGCTACTTCTGCCTTAGCCGAGTTTGGTTGGCGAAGACGTACAGTATCGATTTACATTACAACAAAACTTACTCAATGAGCAGCTGCTCAACTCCTTACAACTAAAACAGTACAAATAAAACGCATGCAAGGTTTACGAACACAAATAAAACAGAAGTACTTGACAATGAACTCTATTGATATAAATAAAATATTTGTAGGTAACAAAGAACCTGACATTGACTAGTTAAGATTTTAAAAAATTACTCAGAGGTTAGTTTGGTTAGATAGCTCAATACGGTAACTTAATTACAAGTGGTAAGCTTGACTGTAAACAACAATAATGTGGGTCAAGGCAAACTAAACTGCCACGAGTTACGTTAAACAACAAAAGAATGCATCGGTAAACCATTAAATTTCGCAAACAGCAAAGCACAACGTTAATAACAAATGCGCTGATAGTTCAACACTCAACGAGGCGTTCACTTTTAATTATACACAATAAAACTAATTTACAAGAACTTTACCTGGAGAACATCAGCTGGCTGCATAATTACGGGCGATACTGTATGTAGCGTCGCTTCCCAAACAAACTGCCGGAAAGAACGGACGACAGCGAAATCACAGGTGATGACGTGGTGCGGGCACAGCCTCGAAGATGCTGGCAACAACTAAAGGTGGCATGATGCAATAGAGGCCCCAGAAGGGCGAAGTCGACGTAACGATAACACGGGGTACACCCCTCGACGTGCGAGTTTCGATAACACGACGTTAAATTCAAATTAGCGTTGGGTTCAATAGAAAGAGTTCGTTAGGATCCGTATAAACGATATATTCAAGGGCTTCGCAACCCTCGACGATAAGAACTCTTGACCCCACTAATTAATGCTTCACATGCACTTCAAACGGAAAGCTCACCACCATCAACGCCGGAGATTTCTTGCCAAACGAAACAGTTCGAAAACGCTAAATTGGTACAACAAACAACACGATGCACCCAAAATACACACCTATTCACAACAAAAATTACGAAAGTTGGAGCAGCGTCCCCCGTCCGCAAAGCGATGCGAGCCGGGGGCTAAAGAAGCCAAAAACGTTTGTTCTAGTTCAACAGCCGGTAGCGAAGTGAAGTTCCTGCCAAGCGGCAAGCGTGAAGAATGACATAGCTCAGACGCGGCTTATCTACGTCCTTGTTCCACTCGATACGTTTAAGAATAAGACGGATCGAAATACTGAAACAACTTTACTTAACCAGGGGATTCACACGTAAAATTACAACCGCCGGTTCAGCGTCAAGAACCACTTAAGACGTGATAGTGGCAAGATGACATCATCCATGCAGAAGGCAAGGGCAGAACAAAGCTGCTTTGATAAGCGGCTTACTAAGAATTTAAAAGAACAAAAAAACTACAGCTTGCAGCAGGGTCAAGGTTTGATAACACGTTAGCAACGGAAAATTAAGTCTCGGTGAATATGCAAGAACTGTCATGCGTTAATTTTTGAAATGAACAACGCGGAAATAATGTTTATGGAAATGAATTTTAATAACATTACCATGGAACTACGAATTTTTGCTTGCGTGACTCGTGAAAATACTAGGATTTGAGGCTAAAGTGCCAAAAGTAACTGCTTTAATAGAATTGATCTAACATCTGGTACTACAAAAGGTTGGGATGTCATTTTGTCTAAATAAAATTCCTTTAAATTAATATTTTGTACAGAAATAATTGGCAGAAACTTTCGGAATATGCTTTCTAACTCCAACACAAAACAAAACAAATCTTCTGTACAAAAGAACAGTGTATTATCCTTGAATCTTTTTAAGTTTGTGTATTTAAAAAATACTTTTTGTACAGGTTTGTTAGAACCTATCGCACTAACACATTTCACACATGTTTTTGACGTTTTCTGTACACTTTGAATTAAATAGCCACAAATATTATATAATGAGTTCAGCTCGCTGAAGTTCAAGTTAAGCCCACCGTAAGTAATCTCTTCGGAAATTTGAACCTCATCGTACTTTGGGAGATCTTTATTTATTGTCTTTAAAAAACCCAATAAAAACTTTCTATCATCTTCGTCGTAACTGCTTTTGCTGGGATTTTTAAATATTGGGAAACACATATTAATTTAAGATGGTTCTTAACTTGCATTGCATTTGGGACAACCTGCTTGCTTCTCAAGACACAAAACAAGTTTTCTAAACAGTCCTGGCTAAACCTACTAGTTAAAAGAAATTTATATTTTTTATCGTCCAGTAGGTGTTGTGGAGGTGTGTAGAGATGAGTACGCCTGTTTGAGATGGGTTCAATATCTTATTCTCTCCAACTTCCAATACATTGAAAAGTTCCACAAATTCTTGTAAAAATTGTATGGAATCATTATACACATCCAAATTAAATCTGCTCAGTGCACTGGATGAATGTCTGGACGTCATTAAAAAGAACCATCTTTCGACTTGGTCCAAAAACCACGCAGTAGTTAGATAAGCAGGTTTTTTAATTTATCTGCCAGGAATTTCAGCGCACTGCTTACAGAATGACTTATCACATTTGTCGACGTTGAATCCTTCATTTTATCGAAATGAGACGGTAATAAATCGTCTTCCGTCAACCTTGGAGCTAATTTGAAGCTGTGGTCTTTTTGATGAGCAGCAATTTCAGCAATATGGCTGGCACAAATTTCATTTGTCGGTAATCCATACTTTTCTTTTACTTTATTGGGTATTCTTATAATTTTGTTCCTTATCAGCATTGCTTTTATGTTTTAAAAAAAATGAGGCACGTCAGCAAACATACAAACAGATTTGCTTTTATGAATTGGATGGTCAATCCTACTTTTTGTTTGTGAATGCCTACCTGACATTACGCCCCACGCTCTCTACAATGCCTGGTTACAGGCAGCCATATCTGAAGTAATGCTTATTACGTTCAACCCTAACTCTTCAACACGTTCAAAAATGTTGACAATAATATCTTCAAAAATAGCTCCATTTACTGAGTTAGAGGTGAAGTAATAAGCAATTACTTGTTTCAAGCGTGTAGTAACACCACCCAGCATCAACACCAAAACATGCGTTGCTGTTCCAGTGTGTTCAGGCAACGTGACATCACCGAAATATTTGGATAGAGACGTACAGAGTCCGTACCGAAGGAAGAGGATACCCTTGGCTCAACATTTCATCGTAACCACTTCCTCTACAACTAAATTTTAATTTTAGGGACTTTTTTATGGCATTGTCTGACCACTTCGTTATTTTCGCTAATTTTTTTTGTTTTTGTTTTTTTTAAACTTCAATTTGGTCGTCATTGAATATTTGTTTTAGCAGTGGATATTCCTCATATCTCTCCCAAGTTTTTCTGCTCCTCTTCAAATTCCGTAGCATTCTCTTATATCTCCTAGCCTTCTCCCTTTCCCTCACATACATTTTCTCGTAGCGAAGACATTTTGAATTGCAGTTTTCATGACCATCTGTATTCTGAACTATATCGGTTATGCTTTTGTCCGATGATTCTGACAGAATTTCTGTCGGTAAACCTGCTAAAGTTGACGGTTGTGGTTCAATTACTGAAATCACTTGCTCTGGAGCTACAATAAAAAAATCACTGTACTTAACTACTACTAATACGTTGGTTATTTTAAAAATTTAATTTACTTTTTGAAAAAGGTGATATAAAAATACATTTATCCAAATTCCATAATAATCATTTTTAAATTAAATAACACTTACTTGATTCAGAAACAGCCTTTTGTGGAGTTAAATGTTTTCTTCTAGTGGGAGCTTTTCTTCTTCTTCAACGAAAATGGTTGGGATAGCATCGGCTTTCAGTTTGCGTTGTCCATCAGCGCGGGTCTTTTCCCACATTTCAGGGGCAAAGTGAACCTATGAAAACAATTATAAAGTTACCTGTTAAAGTCAACATAGTACCTGTAATATGGTGAATATGTATTAATACAGACTGTCGAGCAAGTTGACGAGCAATGCGTCAACATTAAGGAACAGACTGTCGAGCCTGTTGACAAACCGCGTGTCAACTTGTTGCTACCTAAGCTGGCTCTAACATGCTCGATAGTCTGTGGGCAATATGTGGTGTAGAGCATGCTTTCCGACTCTACCGGAATGGCCATCTTTGAAGTTGTATAAGTTGACCGGGAAGCATTCTCGTCGGAATACATGCTCGACACCAAATTTCGCCCACTAACCAGCAAACAAGTTGACGCCAACTTAGGCAGCAGCAGGCTGTGGTGACATTTTAGATATGAAAAAGCAAAGATACCTACGTAAAAAAATAAACTTACCTCACACAAGCGTGTACTATCAGTGGGTTGCCGGTTGTCTGTTTTCATTTTAACAAGTCATTGCTTTCTCCTTGTGGGGTATTTTGGTAGGCGATGTGTTATAAATCCTTTCTTAGTAGAATTACTACAGCCTACAGCAGCACAGCCTCCCATAATAATCTAAAAACAAGTCACATGTTACACAACAATAACAACATGTAAATTATTCAAAGTTGGCTTTAATAATTTAGAAAGCAAAAGCAATATAATATAAAGCAAAAGTAATATAAAATGGTATACATTAGCATTAAATACCAGAAATTAAAGCAGTTTTAATGATATTCTATATCATAAGTGTGTAACATAACCTAATATCTAGCAATTAAGAAAATACTTACATTTCTATTCAATTCTAAGCCACACAACTCTGTATCTAGTAGGAACAAAATGTCTAGAATATTTATTTACACAAGACAGCAGTTATAACTGTAAACATAGTTCTAAAACAGAAGAAAACGTGTAAATCGCTATAACCATACACAGTAACTTTGCGCCACAATGGCGGTCCGAACCAGGAGCCAATCAGAAGTGAGACCACAGACTGTCGCCACTGTTCTATATTGAGTCACTGTACCGCCAATCAGAGCCAGTTACTGGCTCTGCTAACAATCATGATATGATCAAGTAGTGGCACCATCTGTTAGTACTATAGGAAAGTACCCGCCTCCCTCCCCAGCAGCCGTTCAAGGTCATCCAAATCGGAATGTTGACATCAAATGAACGGCCAGTAAGTGTCTCTACCAGGCGCGTAGGAGCCGCGGGGGCCACGGGGGCCGATGGCCCCTTCAAATAATTTTCAGAGGAACCTGGCCCCCTCGAAAATATCTTTTTCTAGTTTCATCATAATTTATAACTTTACGTATTTTTTATAACCACTAACATGAACATATATGAACTTGAAGTGTAATGAAAACCCCCCGCCTGTAAATCGTCTTATTTATTATCGCCGCCGTGTGAGCGATATTAAATTTCACTATTCCAGAGTGTAATCGGTGTTGTGGGATACTTTTTACAAGATATAATTGAATCAAGAAAAATCTTCTTATTTAGACAACTGTAAAAAAACCTTTACAGGATTTTTGTAACAGTAATTCATTAACAGGGCTAGATTAGTGTTTCTAGAAACCATTTAAATATACATTAATTAGAATTGAGAAATATTTCTTCTAAAAAGCACCTTGCATAGAAAACGTAAAAATTATGCAAACATTCTACATTTTAGTACATACGAAAAAATCTAAAGAAGTAGTTAACATTTTATATTATTTTTGCCAATTATAATTCTTTAAAGTTTTCACATTAAAAAAATGAATTTTAATATTAAGTCTTGGTCTCTGAAATTTTGAAAAAATATTTTAAAAATTTAAAAAATAGTTTTTAGCTGAAGTTTAAAAAATTCGGTGCTTTCTGGGCTTGAGATTGTTCAGTTAACTAAAAATAACAAATTATAAAAAAGTCTCATTGAAATCTTACTTAATTTTCGAAAAATACCACTTTTTAGATTTTGACAATTTCGAAAAATTCTATTTTCTAAATAAGTAAAAATCGCTCGGTATATATGATAGGGGCTAAATAGGTTTTTATGCAAGCACAAATCATTGACCTAAAAAGTTTTTTGAAAAATCAAAAATTAAAATGTTTCCCATATTATGCTGACTTTTTGGCGGACACTGTAGAGGAGGTAGAACATGTAGATCTAGAGATCTTGTAAACGATTTCGTAGGTGCTTTACCAACTAGAATTTCTGTTTTTGGTACAGGTTCGTAAATGATAGTTTCTTAATTGCATTTATTTTTGTATTTGTGTTTTATATACATTTATGATATTTCTGTTCTATATTCATTTATGATATTTCTAATCTTTATTTACACCCTTTATATTTTTTGAAAACTAGTTGTATACTCATTTAAGTTTGCTTATTCATGTGTATTCTTTGCTTATGTGAAAATCTGATAAACATTGTTCATTGTTTAATTAATTTTTTTATGGTACAGTGTTTTTTAAATAAAATAGTACTTATTTAATAACCAGTGACTAAAATATTGTTACGTTTTTACGCTCGGGCTATTTAAAAATTATACGACGTTTCTTGTGTTAAACATTTATTTACAACTATTAATTATTATTATTTACAAACACACGAATTAACAAGGCAGAACACAAATTACTTAAACTAACGAACTACAGGCAGTATTTCTAACAACGATACATTTATTTAATAATTATTTATATACGGCTTAACAGTAATAATTTATATGTTTATACACTCTATTTATTTACACTGGATTAAACATCAATTATTTATGTGGATATTTTATACGCGTCTTTTTATGTAGCAGCTTACGCCTTTCGAGCTGAACTCATACCTATTTTCGCCGCGCGTATTTATATATCGGGTAATTTCCTTCGAGATCAATCTAGACTTCGCTCGACCTTTCTGGGAACCGCATGACGCATCCATCGCAGCTGGCTCTAAGGGCGCTGACGTCACGCGTCTGCACCTGGGGTCCAAGGTTGCTTCCGGACTATTCGGCCGCTGACTCACGCGTCTGCATCGGCCCGATCGCAAGGTCGTTACAATATACTATTATAGTATTAAACGAAAAATTGATAATCAGGAAATCAGAAATATTATAGCATAACTTGTATTAATGGATCAAGTTAGAAGCCTTTATTGAAATTAGAGTGGCCCCCGCAGTCTAGAAAACGCTCCTACACGCCTGGTCTCGACTTGTTTGATTTATGTACGCTGGTATTATACACAGCATAAAGTCAACAGGAAAAAAATTGCAAAATTAGTGCTTTTGAAAAATAAACAAAGTTACATCATCTGTTAGCAGTAAAAATAATGTTAAATTATTTTCGGTAGGTATATTCGAACTTAAAGATCTTTGCAGCGGTCTAAAGATTCCAAAAACTTCACAGTTCAGCCTACAGCATGTTTTACCAAAATCAGAAAAACTATGCACAAAACAGTGGCTTTTACGAAAAAAATAATAAAATCTATAGCTTCTCAGTGGAGAAGATATGATTCAACTAGTAAGTTTAAGTACTCCTAAACTACTAATTTAGAATAACGCAAGAATCAAGCGATTGTTTGGGCTGACATACAGGCAATCGGCAGTATTAATAAATATACATTCAATATTTAAACTAAAAATGGTGGAACTGCAGTATAAGGTCCTGTCCAAAACGCATAATTAGAAGATCGAACTTTAGCGCATACGCAGTAGAATTCACAGTTGACTGTGATCAGCGGTTCCAAAACAATTGCTTGGGGCATTCAATTAAAAAAGCTATCAAATGCTGCAAGTAACCTAAACAAGCTAAAACGACACAGCAAATTTTTGGTGGATTGGTTGAAACCACTGCTTCTGTGAATTCAACTAACCCCGTGCACAGCATCAGCCAATCAGAATCAGACTGGCGGACATGCGTAGTAGGCAGGACCTTATACTGCAGTTGGACCCTACAAATTATTAAAGCTGCCGAAATAACAAAGTAAATGATAATATACAGGGTGGTCCAGCTAAGATGACATACGATGTCTGTGACACACGGCGCAAATTTGTACATAATAATAATCACCTGTAGCTAGCACAAACGTGAGTCTCAGATCCTTCAAGCTGGAAACCTTAAACTTCCAAAGGTTCTAGCACTATAAATTCGCTAGTCGATTTTTAATTAAAACAGCAGGAGAAATAGCACACAACACCATTGGGCTATAATTATATGATAACTAGCGGACCCGACAGACGTCCTGTCCGAACGTTGGTTTGCCTGCTATTAGCGGGATCAGCAAACGTTTTTTCGATTTTTTTCATTTTAAAAAATATTGGTGGGGGTAAAATTTTAGAGATATATTCTGATATGCGAGAAATCTTAAAAAAATAATTAAAAATTCAAAAAAAATCCTACAACCCAATTGCAGCGTCACCTACCGGGTCCAATTGTAAATCTAGACCATCCAGGGACTCACGCAAACACACACACAAAATTTCATCAAAAAGGGTCTCGCCGTTTGGAAGGAGTTCAGTCACGTACGCACGTACAGAAGAATTATATATATAAAGATTACATACTGCTAAGTTATTGTACCCGCAATCGATTTTGCTTAATTAATCAGTTATGTTTAAAAATTATTTTTATTTAGTATGGCCATGAAATATTTCCTAATTTATGAATGCAACTATAACTCATTTAAAAATCAAATGTCCAGTTTGACATTTAAGTATAATTGTAGTTGCATTCATAAATTAGGAAGTATTCCATGGCATACTAGATGAAAATAATGTTTGATCATACTGTAGTTATAGTGACTATACAGGGTGTTCGGTAAAGAATGGGCCGAACTTCCGATATAGTTAATTTCGAAAAAAAATAAGCTGCTTTAACCTAACTTACCTTATTCCAAAAGTTAGCACTAACGGAGCTACATGGTGTCAAAGTTGAAAAAAATTAATCAAATTTTTTGAATATCTTTCGATCATTCCCAGCTAATTTCACGAAATTTCGTATTCGGGGATTTTTTGGCATGAGAAATTCAAATTGATCAACGATTCAGTTGTATCTTTTAGAGGGCGCCACAAGCGACCATTAGGACACTGTTAAACCGCTGCAACTTTTTTGTGCCTCGATGTATGTCATTTTCGACTGGAAAAATATTTTCTACTTAAAAAAGGTATATCTTATTGAACTCCCTAGAAGTAACGGTTTCCCAGAAAATCGCATCTAAAACTGATCATGCCTGTAAATTATCCTAAAGAAAAGTCTGATTGTTGAGTAAATACTTTGACATCCTGTATCTTTGTTATTATCGACTTTGGTACTAGGGTAAGCTGAAGTAAATCAACTAGTTATGGTCTAGCTAGGACCAGTTTCTATTTATTTTTGCTGCTTAACTCGAACAGAATCAAAATTCTAACTTCTTAATGTTATATGCTTCTTGAAAAGTAATGTTTGCTGTAATAATGCAAGAAAACCTCAATATTCCGATGCGACCACTGTATGGAAATGTTATTTTTCTATGGTCACCTCTACAACTGACTATTAAAAGCTCACTGTCAATGCGAATAGTTAGCGATTCACACATTTTTTTCTAGTAACCATTTTAACATCGCAACCATGTAAACAATGTCTGAATGAAATAATCGCGGAACTTCATTTTACTTTAGGCTACCTGATTATTATTGTAATTCGTAATTTTTCTGGAACTGTCAAAAATTATTGGCAATTACATCACGGCGCGTTCATAATCACGCAAGAGTTTTATTGAGTTTGTGATTTTTTGTGAAGTTGAAGATGGAATCTGAAGGTAATTGCACCTCGCCTCAAGTATTTGAAGCGGCCCAGACAGCAACCAACGAGTTGTTGCAGACCAAATCGCGCGGTCTTTATGAACGGCGGTACGACTTCATCAGATGGTGTGAATCGCGGAAAACGTGGTGTGGGTACAATTTTATCATTCATTTAGTACCGTAGAAAAATGTTGTATACATTTCGAGTGTAAAGAGCCATTTTGGCATTAGTTTGCCTTTTCGCGCCTCGACCGCTCGTCACGAAACTTGCATCCTCATGCCAAAATAGCTCTCTTTACACATTAAATACATAAATATCTATTTTTTACGGTCACCTCTAAAACTGACTACTAAAAGCTCACTGTAAATGCGAAAAGTTACCGATTCACATATGTTTTCCCTAGTAACCATTTTAACATCGCAACCACGTAAACAATGTCTTAATGATATAATCACGTGACTTCATCTTACTTTACGCACCGATATGGCTACCCGATTATTATTGTAATTAGTTTTCTTTAGTGGCCTTTATGAACGGCATTACAACGACTTCACAAAATATTTCAATTATTTAACAATTTTGTCATTTATTTAGGACCGTAGAAAAAATGTTGTATGTATTTCGAGTGTAAAAAGCCATTTTAGTATTCGGATGCTTTTTCTCGCATCCTCATGCCAAAATGGCTCTCTTTACACACTAAATGCATAAATATCTATTAGGTTAAGATTTTGCTATAAAATATAAAGTAATCGTTTTCTAAATATTACACACCAGTAGAGTGCGTTTGCCGGTTATAAGACCTCCCCCCACTACTTTGTGATGGGGGGAGTCAAGACCAAGGTCCAGGTCATTTACTCCTCTCATCACTCGGACATAAAGGTCAAGCTCATGACTTCCAAGGCAAAGCCATTTACATTTTCAAGATCATGCACATTCTCTCCCCCACCAAGCGCATTTCAAGGTCAAGCTGAGATTCGAGGCATCACCAAGATTAAAATAGTGCTGCTCAGAACTGACCGTGCAAGCGTAAAACAGTTAACAATGTTAGGCATGAAGTAAGCCCTCTCCAGTCTAAGATATTTCATGTCTAAATTATGACTCGTGTAGGATTCGAATCTAGGTCTCCCTGTTCACCCAGTGACATTTGCAGCCGAGAGTGTCTTTATCGCTAGGCCATCGAGTCTTATATAAAATATCCAATGAAAGAGACAAATATTGTACAAAAGCTTTATTTTCGCTATTCAAGATACAAAAATTCAATGGCTAGACTAAATTGTTATAATACCAACATATTAAGAAGTACGTTACAGACATACACAATATAACGAATAATAGGGTGCTTAAAACGATTGTAGATATAAAACAGGAATTATCGGCGGGTGTAAGTAGCTTCTTCAGGACATCAGGATTATTTTTTAACAAAATAGTTCGTGAATGAGTGTCTACAGCATATGAAGCACGAAGTAGGGAAACCGGTTTATTGTTTCTTGCTACATTCACTCTGGAGGGCGTATGCAGCTCGGTTTAAAGTTTGAAGGTTGCAGCTATAACGTCGTCCATGGTTTGTAAGTGCTGCTTCACTTTGGCAACTTTGCAGATAGGTGACCATCGGAGGTGTTCAGATAGGGGTGTGTCATGATGTTCCCAACCAGAAATCTGAATTCCACAGTTAAAACAGTGTACACAATCAAAAGTGTCGTAGATGTGAAAGAAACCGACGTCTGCAAGCAATTCTGGAGTTTAAAACCGGCTCCAATTGCTGAATGTTCGTAGCAGCTTGGCGTATCTTACAAACTTCGGATATCGAGCTTCTGAGCACATTATGGTGGCAATGGTAACAACGAACTAACAGCGTACGTGTGTATAAAAGTTTCATATAGTACAAGTGAAGGTAACGCTCTTCGAAATCACAGCGAAATAAATAACACAAAAATAGTTTTATAAATATTTATTTCCAAAGATAGGTACGTTATATATTCCACCTAGCCGTCCTGCTAGGCAACGCTTTCCGGCCTCTTGTCTTTTTTACAAAAAATCTCATAAATTTTCATAACACGTTTATTAGAAAAATCCACCCTCCAAGGGGGCCCTCGGGGTTCCGCCCCTCTCCAAGGAGGCCCTCGGGGCTCCGCCCCTCTCCAAAGAGGTTTTCGGGACTCCGCCCCTCTCCGAAGGGCTCTCGGGGCTCCACCCCTCTCAGAAGGGGCCCCCCTTCACGCCCCTCGGAAGGGGGCCGCGGGGCTCCGCCTCTCTCCCTAGGGGACCTCGGGGCTCTGGCCCTCTCCGAAGGCCCTTGGGGCTCCGCCCCTCTCCGAAAGGACCCTTGGGGCTTCAACCCCTCTCCAAGGGGGCCCTCGGAGCTTTACCCTTGTCCGAAGGACCTCTTGTCTTTATTTACAAAAAATCTCATAAATTTTTATAACACGTTTATTGGAAAAAATCCCCTCTCCAAGGAGGCCGTCGGGGTTTCGCCCCTCTCCAAAGAAGCCCTCGGGGCTCCGCCCCTCTCCAACGGGGTCTTCGGGGCTCCGCCTCTCTCCGAAGGGCCCTCGGGGCTCCACCCCTCTCCGAAGGGGCTCTAGCCCCTCTCCGAAGGGACCCTTGGGGCTTCGCCCCTCTCCAAGGGGGCCCTCGGGGCTTTACCCCTCTCCGAAGGGGGCCTCGGGGCTCCGCCTCTCTCCCAAAGGGCCCTCGGGGCTCCGTCCCCTCCAAGGAAGCCGTCGGGGTTTCGCCCCTCTCCAAAGAAGCCCTCGGGGCTCCGCCCCTCTCCAACGGGGTCTTCGGGGCTCCGCCTCTCTCCGAAGGGCCCTCGGGGCTCCACCCCTCTCCGAAGGGGCTCTAGCCCCTCTCCGAAGGGACCCTTGGGGCTTCGCCCCTCTCCATGGGGGCCCTCTAGGCTTTACCCCTCTCCGAAGGGGGCCTCGGGGCTCCGCCTCTCTCCCAAAGGGCCCTCGGGGCTCCGTCCCCTCTAAGGAAGCCCGTAAAATATTATTAAAATACTCGTTTAGAAATTCCAGACTCGGCTCGTTCCTCGCCTCGTCCGTAAACATCTAAACTCGTACTTTAATAAGTCATTTTTCGGCCTTGTAACGTAAATTACTATTTTAATCTCCAAAGTGCAAGCATTTCGTTTTTCGGAGAAATATTTGAATTCACTAATTAGGATTGAAAATACTTAATTAATATTTTAATTTTTTACCAGCTTGTTTGGGCCACTGTGTATAAAGGGTCAACAATTTGAAAAATATTATAGCACAGTAATTGAAGATGTGTGGGACTTACCCAAGTAAATGACCTCGATGCCATGAGCTTGACCTTGAAGTCCGAGTGGTGGGGGAAGTAAATAACCTGTACCTTGACATTGGCCTTAAATTCCCGCACCACGTTGTGGTGGGGGGAGGGTTTAGAACCTACAAATGCATTCTACTGCAGTAGTAATAAAAATATCGTTGAATATTACAAATATTGTTTACCTAAATAAAGTGCGTGATTGTTGTTTCTATAGTAACCAATTACAAAACAATTTTCTATAACAGTCCTAGGATCGCTGTATTGATAATGGGCTTGTTATTTTGTTGTCATACCAACCAACAAGAATACGGGAAGTTGATGTTTTTGTCATAGATAACCCGAAAACAAGTCAAAATAGGTTGGTAGCGCAAAAACACGTCAAATCAGGCGAAACTAAAGTATTGCTACGTTACAGGATATTTAATCCCGTTTTATTAGCACTTTTAAATTCTGCCCATTACTTGGTAGCTCTAATAGGCCAGGTTCGATTCAAATATTCACTTTGACTGATTTAAAGAAGATAATTTAACTCAAATAACACTTATTAACAACTATGTACTATACAGGTTCTCAAATAAATAAGTATATATGTAATTATGTATCAAGAATGAACAAAATATAAATATATTCAAGGCGCGGCCTGGTGTATGGGAAGCCCGCGTAGCATGCCTGTTGCCCGGGTCCGGACTGGTTGACGGTCTCTGGAATTTGGCAGGGAATTTCACCAGCGTTGGTATCCCTGTGCAACCAAAGAATTATTTGGTTTAATTAATGAAATCAAATAATTATTTGAAACCGTTACCACATGTGCAAGTACAAGTGTCTTCCGTGTCTGGATGTGGTCTACCGGTATGTCATAGCAGCGAAATGCGAATACAGCTGAACCTCGGGGCCGAGGTTACGTTTAATAAGACGTCGCGTGTCGAGGTTATGGAGCCCTTGGTGGTTGTCCCAGCAAATTCCAAAGTAAATTAGGGTATGTGGCTTTTACCAAAGAAAACGCCTGTGGCATTCGACGACTTTGTAGTTCGTGAATTTTTACGGCGATTTTGGGCAGAAGAAATTTGCGGGGATTTTGCCTGCAACAGTCGGCGAAGTTTTTGCCACCAATTTGAATAACGGTTTCGGGAAGTTAATTGATCCAAATTTAGGGAATAGTTTCGAGTATTGGGACATGGTGAAAGACCGTCTCATTGGTTTATACCTAGTGTTTAGTGAGCACCAACCTGCTCTAAAAGATGACAAGGGCTCAGTTCTATGTAGGAAAACAGTTTCATGCCGGCGGAATGATTTATACGAGGCGATCTAAGGAAGTTGCTGTCGGAAATATCGGACGGGCTTCGCTGGAAAAAGATCCCTCTCGTTCGATGGAATTTTGTCTTTATAGTAGGCTGTTGTCCTCCCTCGTTGGTACCGACTTATTGTGCAGGTGCGCAATGCACAAGCTGTCGTGGCAGTCACGCACAGCGGTGAATTAACAGCCGCGAACGTTCTCACGAGTATTTAGTGTAAAAAACGCGGAATTTAAACGCTCTTCATATTAGATTATGGTTAATTATCTTTTAAATAGGAGCGAAACGTTACATTATGATCATACATTATTTTCGTCTAGTACGGCTAATGGAATAGCTCTTAATTTATAAATAGTACAACGTTTATACTTAAATGTCGAATTTGACATTTGAGTTTTAAGTCTCTTATAGTTGCACTCATAAATTAGGAAATATTCCATAGCCATATTAGATGAAAGTAATTTTTGATTATACTATATATAAAAGGTTTGCTCTGAATAATGTTATTGATTCTTAAAGGTAAAGTCAACTAACTTTCGGTTACTTATTAAACAATAATTTAATTAATAGAAAAGCGAATTTCTTAATTTAATTGTTTGTATTTACAGCATTAATGACCTTGTTATCGAAACGTTTGCATGCTTAATATTTTATAGAGTGGTAAAACCTCCAAAATAATTATGAGTTGCATTAGAAGACCACAACACGCTTCAGAAATTATCTTACTTGTAAGCGGTATCACACCATTAAACAACAATTCTCAGTAGGCTAATGGGTTATTAGGTAAACTTAACAGGGATAATAAATCTACCCAATTAATTTTACATTATCAGATTAAAAATTAACATAAATACTAATTGCATTTTTCAAGCTTGTTGTAGTGGTACAGAGTACAGTATACTGAATATTCGTTAAGCTGTGCTTGCAAAAGATATCAGCCGAATGCATGATGTTTACATAAAATTTAAGTATTATTTAGATTAATTATTATCTCCTGGTAAAATTTAGGTATTATTTAGATTAATTATTATCTCCTGGTATTGTACCCAGCATAAAGTCAACAGGAAAAAATTACAAAAAACTGCTTTTGAAAAATAAACAAAATTAGATCACCTGTTTACAGCAAAAAAAATGTTAAATTATTTTCACACATACGCAGTAGAATTCGCGATTGGATGTGATCAGCGGTTCCAAAACAATTTCATGGGGCGTTCAATTCAAAAAACTATCAAATGCTCCAACTAACCTAAACAAGCTAGAAAGACACAGCGAATTGTTGGTGTATTGGTTGAAACCGTTGCTCCTATGAACTTAACATCCAGAGAACAACTTAACTAGCCTCGTGCACAGCATCAACCAATCAGAAACAGACTGGCGATCATGCGTAGTAGGCAGGACCTTATCCTGCAGTTGGATCCTAAGAATAATTAAAGCAGCCGAAATAACAAAGGAAATAATAATATACAGGGTGGCCCAGCTAAGATGACATACGATATCTGTGACACACGGCGCAAATGTGTACAAAATAATAATAACATGTTGCTAGCACAAACGTGAGTCTCAGATCATTCACCCTGAAACCCTAATGTTACAAGGGCTCTAGCAATAGAGATTATCTAGTCGATTTATGATTACAATTGCGGGAGAAATAGCACAATACACCTTTGGGCTATAATTATATGACAATTACATACTGCTATGGTAGGGTTAAGTATACAGTTGTTAACAGTGATTGGCATGGTTAGAGATTTAATTAGAATTAACTATACTTAATCTTCTCTTTAGGGATACTTTCTTTTGGTGTGAGATACTGGAGTATTATTTGTTTGCCTGTGCAAATTTTATATTCTCTTATGTTCATAAGTATTCTTTTGGCGGCAAAAGTTGTGGTTGCGTTTGTCAATGTTATTGTAGTACGGCAGTTGCTAGTGAATTTCTTTAGTAGAGGGTGAAAGAAAATAGTGCATCATTTTCGTTTCCAGGAGGATATTAAGTTCGGGTAAGTTTTGTTGTATATCTAAACAATTAAGGAATCTAGTTCCATACAAATATAACCTTATATTAAACGACGTTGTTTTGTGTATGCCAATAACTGTACCAATAATACTAAAGCCGCAGAAAATAGTCATTGCGCTCCCTGTGCCAGTACCTGTGTTGCTTTAAAATCCTTACAATTTAGTGATTGGCATAAGCCTATAACTGTAGTCTAAGACTGCCAAAAGAACGAAATAAGGCGGGAGATTCAATAAATCGTATTTCCGTTTTCTAATTTCACTGATATAAATATTTCCATGCATCTAAAGATATATGTTCTTAGTTAATTATATAATTCTTATTTTGTAGGATATATAACGAAGATGCCTAAAACTACATGTGGTGTAAAGTATAACAAGAAGTACAATGAAGAGAATGTTGAAACAGCTTTGGAAGCAATTCTTAGTAAACAACATTGTCGAAAAGAAAGGCTGCAATTGAGTTTAACGTACCTCTCGTTCCACATTACAATTCCTATTAAGCGATAAATTTAGAAAAATTTCCTGCGACCCTTCTTCTATATTAACTAATGTTGAGGCAAACATTTTAGTTAATTGGATACACAAATCTTACCAAAAAGGATTTCCCCCAAGAACTAGTGATATACAGATATCAGTCAAAGAATTTTTAGATGAAAAACCTCGACAAAATCCATTCAAGAATAATTTACTGGGAAAGAGCTGGTTTGATAAAATAGAGACATATTTAAAGAAAAAATCAGTATTGGATATACTTGAAGATCCAAATGGTGTATACTCGTATAATGGGGACAAGACCTGCTTCTCATTTTGTCCAAAGAACTCAAAGGAATTAGCTCGTGGGCCAAAGAACGTATATGCAATTGAACAAGGTCGGGCAAAAACTACATTAACTGTTATGTTTTGATTTTCTGCTTCAAAGAAAACAAGCAACAAGAATAAGCAAGCAGATAAAATTTCGTAAGAAGTTGATATATTTAGCAGTATCAATAATGGAGAAGATAGAAAAATGAATAAATTTAAAATTTTATCAAACGTGTTAATTAATTCACCACCTCCAGAATGATCAAGTACCCATTCAACGTGTACTAAAAAAACAGTCCCACGTTAAGTTCTGTTTAAGAAAAAAATTGAAGACTTTAAAAACACCCAAAAATGTGTAACTACCGAGCAAGGGTTCAAAAATAATTTCAGAATTAGTGCTGCCTTCCGTTATACCTCCGTTAAAAATATTACGGATGGCATTAAATGTTTTTTTTTCTATAGAAAATGTTAAAGTGTGCTTTTATCAACTCAAAACAAAAGCTCAAGTTTTACTTTAACAGCAAGGGTAGATAAAGTAGCACTTTAACATCAAGGATAGATAAAGTAATTTAATTTTCTAACTTTTGTTTAAATTAAATATGACAGCTTCGTATTATCGTAGCAACCCAATCTAGCTGCTGACATTTTGAAATGTGATTGACTGTCCTTATTTTCTTTTGAAATTGTTAAAGTTCTTGCTATAGAAAAAAATATTGTATTATACATGACGATAAAGTTATTTCTATCCACTCTTGAATCATTAACGATTCACTCGTGGATAAAATTTAACTTTATCGTCTTGTATAATAAATTACTATAATTACTCTAGAACATTTCAAATTATTTGTATTAGAAAGCAAAATAATATACCACCAATGGTAGACACATTGGTTTGCCAATCCTGCACACAGAACACAATTTTAGATTTAATTTTTTTTACTTTGCACTCTAATTATTATTTTTTTATTATTTATTTATTAAAAAGAGTATGTATTTATATAAATTTTCATATCGTATTATAGGAATCTCCAAGAACTCATTCTGAAACAAAATGATATGCAAGAGAAAGACACATGACAATCACTGTAACCGGTTATGCCAATAACTATGTACAATATGCCAGTGACTGTGGTTTATTTACTTTTTGCTAATTAGGCGAAATATTTTATGTTCAGAAATAATTAAATTAACAAAATAACAGAATCAGTTATGGATTAATTGTTAAAAATGTTAATATTGTATAAAATATATTATATTTATAAAGCGATTTATTATATTCCAAGATAAGGGTTAAGTCGGTTTTAGGTAAACATGATGAGTACTAATGATGCTATTTTTGATTTAACCAGAACTATTTATGAAAATTTAGACAATAATAAAAAGGCCTTGGCTGTCTTTCTTGATCTTGCGAAGGCATTTGATACTGTGTCTCATCGGGTTCTCTTATGCAAATTAGAAAATATTGGAATAATATTTTATAAAGTCATATTTGGAAGACAGAAAGCAGATTGTTAAAGTCAATGGTGCCATCAGCAATGAATTACAAGTTGAGATGGGTGTGCCGCAGGGAACTGTATTAGGGCCCATTCTTTTTCTTATATATATCAATGATTTAACTAAGCTTCAAGTAAATGCTAAAATTATTTCATTTGCTGATGATACTGTGATTGTTCTTGCATCGGAGAACTACGATGAGCTACTGCAGAAGGTTGAATGCGGCATGGCTTTAATAAAAAGTCAACTGGATTGCGATTTACTATCATTAAATTTATCAAAAACTCATTTATTAACTTTTCCTTATCAAATTCGCAAACACAGCCAATTACAGAAATAGTTCTTCATCAGTTAAACTGTTTAAAACACAACAAAGTCAATTGCAAATGTACACAAACTATAAAAGCAGTTTTTCAGGTGAAATATTTAGGAATAATTATTGATTCGATACTTAAATGGAAAGCGCATGTTGATGAATTAGTCAAAAAATTAGAAAGATAACGTACAAATTTAAATTGCTCAAAAATATTTTACAACTTAACACTATTAAAAGCGTTTATTTCGCTCTAGTTCAGTCTGTAATTCAATATGGAATTATTGGCTGCGGTGGAATTGCAAACTGTTATTTATACCCACTAGAAATTTTACAAAAACGTATTATAAAAGTCATATTTAATAAAGACTTTAGTTATCCAACTGATATTCTTTATTCCGAAGCAAACATTTTTTCTGTTCGACAATTGTTTTTACAATCAATTGCTATATTTGTTTATAAAAATAAACAACACTTTAGCGTCTTGTCTCATGAGCACGATACAAGAAGTAAGAAGAAATGTAATCTTTTAATTCCCAAAACAAGTACAGCACATTCCCAAAAACATGCATATTACCTTTGTGTCAAATTGTTTAACCTTGTTCCGGTTGAGATTAAGTCTTCTTACTCATTAAATTCTTTTAAAAATAAAATTAAAAAATGGATAAAAGAAGTGGGACTGGATTATTACTCCTATTTGATAAATTGATTTGTTGGTTTGATGTATGAACATATATATTTTGTTTAATTTGTTAAAGTGTTTTGATTGCTGTCATTACAGTAATATAGTTAGGTTTTTTTTTAACGGCCACGCGCAAGCTTTGCTTCTGTGGCCATAATGTTTATATACAATTTTTTTTTATATGTAATAATAATAATACTTATATTTTGAGTAAGTAGCATTTGAGGGACTAGTAACTGAAGAGGAAAGTTCACAGATTACTTTTAGATGAATAAAAGACAGTTTCACATTTAATAATGATAAATACGCAAATGTAATCTAATTAAGCAGAAATTTACTGAATAATCACCTTTAAAACTAATGCAAAACAGTGTTTTTTTTTTTTAAAATAGTTTAATCAGCTCAGCATTGATTTTGCTATACATGATTTGGTTGTGAGTCTTAATTATTAACTTATACTAACATAGTGAGGGTTAGATTCCTCATATATTACATTGTACATTTATTCGATTTATTACATATAATTTTGCTTGTTAATGAAAGTGATGTATTTATTGTAATAAGTCCTGTGGGAGTCTTCTTTTTAGTCTTTGATGTTTACCTTTTTGACCAAGGTTATACGTCACTGCACTGTCGCATTCACTTATATTATTAAAGAATGTGTTGCACTGTTTATTTATGTGATCGAGTAGTGGCAATAAATTTAGTTCTTTGTGAATTTGGTCATTCCGCACAAACCACGGCGCATTCACTGAAATTCGAGCTACTTTGTTTTGCAGAACTTGTAATTTTCTGTGGTGTGTGTTAGATGCATTTCTCCATACAGGGCACGCATATGTTAAGATAGGTCTTAGTATTGTTTTATATATGAGCATAATGCACTCAACACGCAAATGAGTTTTTCGATTTATTAGCGGGTATAGGATACTCAGCCTGGCATAGCACTCACTTAGTTTTTTGTTCACATGGATGCCCCATCCTAGTCTGGTGTCTAAGTAAACGCCTAAATATTTAATTGCTGAATCCTTGTTGTTCCACTCAATCTTATTTTGGTTTAATTTTATGATTGGTAAGTTCTTTATTTGTTTTAAGGTAAATATTTTTGCCTGTGTCTTTGTTACATTGATTTTAATTTTCCAGTTGTCATACCAGTTGTACATTTCATCTAGGGCACTTTGTAGATGGTTCACTGCTACTTGGAGGTTTTCACTTTGTGTTAAGATAGCAGTGTCATCCGCGAACATCGCCAAGGTAGTATTGTCAGTTGTTTGCAAGTCGTGCATGTAAATGTTGAACAAGAGAGGTCCCAATATACTACCTTGAGGTACTCCCGCCAATATTGGTCTTTTATTTGATACGATAGTATTCACTCTCACCGAAAAAGTTCTGTCTTTTAAGAAGGACGTAATTATGTTAATCAGGTAGTCTGGGAATCCCAGTTTTATTATTTTGTACCTTAGTCCTAGATGCCAGACTTTGTCAAAGGCATTTTGTAGGTCGATAAATGCTGCTACAGTATATTTCTTATTCTCAAAGCCTGTCTCTATTAATTCGGTAATTCTCATTAACTGGTGTGTTGTCGAGTGCTTTTTCTTAAATCCCATTTGATGATGAGGTATGATAGCACGTTCATTCACTATCTTTTGAATCCTCTCATGCATAACTTTTTCTAATAGTTTAGAGAGTGTTGAAAGTAAACTTATGGGCCTGTAACTTTCCGGACTGTGTTTTTCTTTACCGCTTTTATGGAATGGTAGTATGTGAGAGTGTTTCCATTCTCTAGGAAAGTATCCTATTCGTAGGCAGGCGTTAAATATATTTGTCAGGATGGCCAATGACTTTTTGGTAAGCTGTTTTAATATACTATTTGTAATTTGATCTGGACCTGGAGATTTTTTGTTGGGTAGTTTTGAAATAAATTTCTGAATTTCTGCTGGTGAAGTTGGTTCCATCTCTATGGGGTGCTGACTATTGAAGCTATTGTTTATTTCAATTACTTCCTGTTGCTGATTTTGTACGGTGTTTGCGTCATTGGGTGTAAATACTTTTTCGAAGTGCGACGCTAGAAGATTGGCTTTGTCTTCGTCTGTTGGATATGTGTTGCCATTGGCTGATAGTGGGGGAATGATATTAGGTTGCCTTAATAATTTTTTGGTAGCCTGCCACATAGTTGCGTCCCTTGGCTGGAGTTCTTCAATGTATTTGTTATATAAATGATATCTGTAGTTGTCCAATTTTATCCTGACTTGGTGGGTGAGCTGATTATATAGCGTTTTAAGGTGTGGTCGTCTGGTTCGTTGCCATTCACGTCTGGTTCTGTTCTTTAGTTTAATTAAGTTTGATATTTCGATTGGAGTATGGATACCGTTCCGTTTTTTCTGCTTCCAAGGTGTTAGTGCTGGTTGTACACTTATTTTCACTGCTTGGGTATATTGATTGACTGCCTCATCAATATCGCTAGTGGAATGAATTGGTCCGAAGTTTTTGATATTTTTGTCAAGCTCTCGTTGAAACATACTCCAGTCCATTTTGCCTTCAATTAATTTTGGTAATACGGGTGTTTGCAGTGGTTCGCTATAGAATGAGAGTGTTACCGGTAGGTGATCTGAATCAAGTTCATTCAAAACAGTTTGGTAGATAGGTTTTTGAAAGTTTTTAAGTAAAACGACATCCAGGATATCCGGTTTATAATCTGGTCTATAGGGGTAGTAGGTATATTCGTTAGGAGCTGATATTTGTATGTTATGATTCGTCAGTATTTGGTTTAGTCTGGCTCCATTCGGGTTATCAGCTCTACATCCCCAGAATTTCTGTTTGCAATTTAGATCTCCAATTAGCAATGTTGGTTTATTTATGCGGAAAATTTTAGAAATGTCTTCTTCTAGGATTCGTTTATTGGGTTGTTTATAAGCTGCGTAAAGTAAGATTTCAGTTTTATTTTCTAATAACAGGTTGATAGCTGCTGTTTCTAGGTTTTCAAGGTTTAGATCCGGTAACTGGTAGTGAGCTAATTTTTGTTTGATTGCAATTGCCACTCCTCCCGATGCTGTCTGCGTTTCTCTATCTTTCCTATATACATTATACCCTGGTAACTTGAAGGTTTCTGTATTTATAAGATGTGTCTCGGTGATGCAAGCCACGTCAACGTTATGTCTAAACAAGAACTCGATAAATATACTGCGCTGTCTCTTTATGCCATCAGCATTCCAATTTAGGACTGTTATATTACTAATTGTGAGTTTTTTATTTGGATCCATATGAGGAAAGTAATGGTATTAGTGTTGTTAGGTAGGGCATAATTTTATCCAGGTGTGGTATTAATAGCTCAATTATTTTTGATACAATAGTGGTTAGTAGGTCCCGTTCTTCCTGTTTGGTTTCGTGATTTCTGTCAGGTTTAGTTGGTAATTTGGGAAAAGATCTATTGTAGTCTTGTTGTTCATGGGAATTCAATTGTTGAATATGTTGACTGTCAGCTATTTTTGTTGTGGCTGGTGAAATCCACGCTCGTGCTCTAGTTTGACTTAGATTTGGGGGGTTGTATTGACGACTAACTTTCTGATAATAATTGCATCCTTTAAAGTTCGCGGGATGTAGTTCTTTGCAATTCACGCATTGAGGAGGATCGGTAGGTCTTTTTGGGCATTTATTATACTCATGATTATTTGTGCACTTGACGCATCGTGGCTCCATTTGGCAATAATTCCGTGTATGTCCGTACAGTTGACATTTCTTACATTGGGGCATTTCTTTTGATTTTCTTCTTACTTCCACTTCAATGTTGATACATGCCAAAATCGATATCGAATTACAATACATTTTTAACGATAAAAATTTCACACAACGCATGTTGGTATAAACAACAATCATATAAAGAATGTGAAAGCATAAATTACACAGAAAACAAGAGATACCTGAGGTGTAAAATGTATATAGGTATGTAAACTGTAAATCAAGAATGTATATGTATTTGAAGTGATTAGTGTCAAAATTCTGACAGATAAGAAAATTCAATTATGGAATTTAGTGTTACGTTAAATAAGACAGTTGACATGTAAGGTAACAAGGCAATATAAGATTTATAAAAACAGCAGAAATTGGTTTTCAGCAACTAACAAAAAAAATATGTTGGGGCTGATTTTCTGAAATTTTGCCAAATAAAACCCATTTTATAAGATATAATAAGACTCCGTTTGGTCAAACTCAGAAACATTGTTTAATCAAATTTGCACTAGACCTAATAGCAATCTAGCAAAATTGTTATATTACTCAATGGTTATTGCCCAACCTAGATTTGATAATTTTATGTTTTGCCGAGCCAGCCTTTCATAATAAAGATTTAACGATTGACCTGAATACGTGGCTATTCGAATAAATTTGTAGATATCAATTCAACAAGCAATTTTAGTAGCTAAAAATATTTGAGATAAAAAGAATTATCATTGAATAAATATTTAATCTTCCTTATGTGTGAGGATTAAACTTTAACACGTAAACTAAGAACATCCACTCTCACATACAAAATTAGAATTTTTAAAGTGCAAATATCAGAGGACAGAAATTAAGTAGGTATTCTAGTTTTAGAATAATATTATTCTAAAAGGTTCCCAGAAATAAGAAGATATGCATTTCACATTAAAACATGAATCTATAGAAACTGGCATAATGTATAAGTAACCTTCACCTATTTTCTAATGTTCAAAGTACGCCAAACAAATAATGGGGTTCTAGGTAAATTGCTCGAATGCAATTGCTCGAAAACGAATTGCTCGAAATCAGTTGCTCGAAAGTCAATTGCTCAAATGTGACTTTGCTCGAATTGCAAGATTCTCGAACAGCAATTTCTCGATTATCTGTTGCTCGAAAAAAATTAAGTTGTGAAATAACCTTAACTTAAGGGTTAATATCAAATATAAAAAAACACAAATTACAAATTATAACTTTTATTAATAAAAAATAGGTATAGGTATCTATTGCATTCCGATGATAATCACTTTCGTGTCCCAAGAAACCCCATTTAACATTATTTGTAATAACAACAAACCCATTATCCTGATTATCAATACTCGTAATTACATTCCAATGGTAATCACTTTTCTGTTACAGAACATAATTCTGTCTTTGACCACTTACTACAAAAGATTTTGAAGATTTTAGTATTGACGCATTATTTAAGACCACATAAATTCGATCAAAACATTTTCGAGAAATTGCGGTGCGAGGAACTTGTATTTCGAGAAAAGTTACGTTCGAGCATTTTGATTTTCGAGCAATTGATTTCGAGCAATTGCATTCGTGGAATTTGTCGGAGACGAAATAATGGTTACCTCAAATTTCTCAACTCCGATGTTTTTTTCTTTGGTACCTATCCAGATTTAAACTGTCACTTTCGTCACAATACAGAAGTTTGCGTTGGCTTTCCGAAGAGTGTCTATGTATCACCTATCCACTGTGTTTTTGGAAACCAGTAGGCTATGTCATTTGGTTTGTTAGGTTGCACATTCTAACATTAAATACAATTTTGTTGTACAACCTCACACAGCCTCTAAAATATTACTGGCAGTGCAAAGAGAAGCACAACATTGTTAGACGAATTATACAAAGTAGTAAGAATAATTTTGCATTTAGGTTAGCTGCTTGTTTTTAATTAAAATAATGTATAGGAGATAAAAAAATTTCAAACAAACATTAAAATGCCCAAAAATAATAAATCTTTATGTTAAACTTAAATTACAAACAACTAAACATTCAGTTTTTTGTTTGTGTAGATGTGACAACAATGCATCTGTCAAGCATTCTAACCTAAAAGTGTTTCCAATACGCAACCTTGTCTATAATATGAGTTTACATATTACAAAATACAGCTAAACAGCTAAATTGGGAGAGTTTCCATGACTAACTAATTTTCAGTAAAAGGAGTGAACTGATTATACACTGAAGGTTAGACTGAGAAGAAAATACCTACCTAACAATAGTTAAATAATGACCAGGAAAATACTAAGCAAAATGAAAAGCAAAATCATATTGTAACATATATTAATTATACGGCACTAACGCATTGTAATTCAGGTTCAGGGTATATCCAACATTTTCTTTAGAACTCTAGCTGGAAAGATAAGGCCATTAATTCAACTATTTGCAATATTTGAAATGGCCTTCTAAATATTGAACAAAAAACTCTACAGAATGAAAGGAAAGAATATTTGTGCAATTTCTTTCAACTGTAACTGTGTCTGTGTTTATTGAATGACATATAGTAACTTAAATAAGTTATGCTTGTGATATCTTGATTGACGAATCATCGCCCAACATTTTTTGAGCATTTACAGTTAAATAGAGGAAGTATACCCCATATTTTATCTATAGCAGCAAGCTCTCCAGTATTGAATTTTCTGTAATTACTATCAGTAGATAAGGGTTTCGTTAGTTATTGGGTGATTAATAAAAGTACATATAGAAAGGATATCTGCGGCAATATATACATATGTTGTTCATTTATAAAATGTATTTAAGTTAATCAATACAATAAACCCTAAACTGTACATTCGAATGAGTGAACATCTAGGTTGTATGAAAAAGCTTGGTTGTAATTAGTTCACTAAATTGAGCAACTACTATAATTTTTCGATTTTTCAAATTTACAATTTGTTTTTATCCAAGATAGCATTTACATGGTCCTTACAATTTCTACAAATTCTCGATATATAATTAAATATAGATATTACTTAAGTTTTGCTGTCTAATTAGCGGTAAAGAAAATGGTAACGATAAAAGCAGCAAGTTAGTGAAATTAAGAATGTGATAAACAGTTCGTAGATAGTATTCATTTTCTTATATGGGTATTTCGCCACTCTGCAAATTAAAATATTAAATAACGAAAATATTAACAACGAACGTTTCGAGGGACAATCTGCCCTCGTTATCAACGAATAACAATTAAAACTAACAAGAACTTATCTTTTTTTCACTGGAAGAAAAAACGACCAACCTCCAATGAATTTTCTGACATTGACGTTTGTTGATATCTGTACCTACTTGATCTCATCTTTAAGAATCGATAGCCAACTATTGTCTAAAAATATTGAGAAAGACGACACGCATTTTTCTTCGTTAAGTAAAATGTATGCCGTTTCCTTAATTTTTCGCCTTGTTGACATCGATTCTTTAGACAAGATCTTTGTGTTGTCCCATTGTATTTTATGGTTTTCATCCCAAGCATGTTCTGCCAGCTTAGACTTATTGAATTGATACGTTTTCAACATATTTTTATGTTCTTTAACTCTTACTGCTAAAGGCCTGGATGTTTCACCGATATAATATTTCCCGCATTCACAGGGAATACTATATATACAATTCCTTGAATGCTGTTCTTCGTTGAACGGTTTAGTTTTTGTAAGAACTGACCGTAAAGTATTCATCGTTTTGAATACCGTCCTAACATTGAATCTATTTCCAATTCGTCTAATTTTGTCAGATATGCCTGGAATATATGGTATAGTAAGAGTATTATATTTTTGAGTGTCATTCCTTTGTATGTGTGTGGCATTGCTTCGTGTATTGAAAATGTTCCGAACAAGAGTCTCTGGATAGCCATTATCTTGTAAAACATTAATAATAAATTCTTTCTCTTTTTTGAAAATTGTATCATTAGAGCAAACAACTTTGGCTCTGTCGTAAAGACTTTTTACAACGCCTGTCTTTATGTTTTTGTGATGGTTAGAATTAAAATGTAAGTACCTATTAGTATTGGTTTTCTTACGGTATACTGATGTTTCAAAAGTATTTATTGTGCGTGTGATTAGTGTATCAAGAAAGGGTAACTGATTGTTTTGCTCTGTTTCTAATGTGAATTTGATGGAGATTTCTTTACTGTTAATATGTTCAAGAAATTTGTCCACCTCATCTATATCATGAGGCCAAATTGCAAAAACATCATCGACATATCTCCACCAAACTACTGGTTTGTTGGTGTACGTGTAGACATGTTGTTGTTCAAAGTCTTCCATAAAAATGTTACTAACAATGGGAGATAAAGGTGAACCCATTGCCATCCCGAAATCTTGTTGGTAAAATTCATTGTTTAGTTGAAAGTATGTCGTTTTAATGCATAGTGTTAAGAGTTCCATAATGGTACCAACGTTTAATGTTGTTCGTGTATGTAATGTGTTATCGTTTTGTAGCTTATGTTTAATGATGTTGAGTGTTTTGTCTACTGGAACATTAGTGAAGAGACTAACTACATCGAAACTAACCATTAAGTGTTGTGTGTTTATGTTTGCTTCTTTAAGTTTTTCAAGGAAATGGTGCGTGTTCTTTATATACGTGTCTGTATTTCCTGATATAGGAGTCAGTATCTTAAGTAAATATTTAGCTAAACTGTGACAAGGAGAACCTATAGAACTAACTATTGGCCTAAGTGGTACATTTGGTTTGTGTATCTTTGGTAATCCATAAAAATGTGGTGGTTTACTGTAGTGTGGTGTTAGCGTACGTCTTACAAAATCTGTAAATTGTTCTCTGTGTTTGTAAAGTGTTCTGTATATTTTTGTTTCTATTGTATGTGTTGGATCTTTATTTAGTTTAGTGTATTGTCCCTCACTAATTAGTGTTAAAAGTTTTTCGTTGTATGTGGTTGTGTCAAGTACTACTGTGGCGTTGCCTTTGTCTGCAGGTAGAATTTTAATTGTGTTATCGGTTTTTAGTGTGTGTAGTGAATGTTTTTCTTGTTTGGATATATTTTGTCTGATTGTGTAAGGTCGTTCTAGTATGATTTTGTTTCTAATTCTGTATTCCTGTCTAATGTCTTCTGGAAGTTTTTGACAAGTCTCTTCTATAGCTGTAACTAAATCAAGTTTATTAATTCGTTTTGGCGCCACTGCGTAGTTGAGCCCTTTGCCTAAAATCTGAAAAGTTTGTTAACATGTTAACGGAAAATGTAACAAATATTTTTCTGGAAAAGTTGAAAGCTATAATTAAAGATCGGGATGAAAACCTTACCAAGCTGGAAGCGGAACTCTTACAGATGTTATGGAAAAATAAATAACTCTGTGGGACTGAAACCCTTTGTATATAATATCAATTTTAGGTATTTTTTGAAGGAATTTGCACTACTTTTATCAGTTATATTTATCGCTTTCCAAAATTTGAAACAGAGTAATCATACACGCATAATACGATTTATTTTTATCAAACAGTAAAAAATCAATAATTAAAAATTGTTCATTTCGACAGAATAAAAAGACACACATTCATCTTTATTTAGTGATGAATTACCTACTATATCAATAAAACGTAAAATATTTAAAAATCTTGCATTTTCCTAAATCAAGATAAATTATTGCCTTCTTATTCAGTTATTTTTTTATTTGTAATAATTACTTAATTAGATATTATCCTAAAACTACCCAAATAAGACTGATTACTATGTTTAATTCGAACACGCTTGCTTTTCGCACATCTAGCTCTGGAGACAGAAGCAAATACAATACGTTGAAAACGGGAAAATCTTCAGAATGCATCTTCACTTAACCCCCAGTTAGTGTATAACCATGAAACATTAATATAAAGAGAAATATATTAGTAATGTTCATAAACTAACGAGTGGCAATTACAGGTGGACGTAGGAGGCATGTATTTTTAATCAGCCTTATTTCAAATTATTATACATGGTCACAAATACGTTAAAGCAGCCCAAGCTAAAGTACGATCAAAAATTATTTTTATCTACGACAGTGTGTAAAATTGCCTTTTAGTTGCCAGTTTTAAGTTTGTAAAACGACTGTTTAATAGCATGTTTTCATTAGTTTACGTCGTTAATAGTAACGTGTTTAAAAGATTTCATTAGGCACGTTGTCAGTAGCAACGTGTTTTAAAATTTTTAGAGCAGGCAAAATTACGACCGGTTGCTGGTAATCCTAATTTACATTAATTTTTTTTTATATTTACAATGTTTCCTAGATTCTATCGTACATAAAATATTGTACGATGCACATGTGTAAAGCATCTTTAGTCACTCGCGGGGCTTAAAACGCTCGCTCACTCGCGTTTTAACTCTACCCCACTCGTGCCTAAAGAGTAGCTTTACGCACTTGTATCGTAAATAATATAATAATCAATTTTGTAAACGAAATAAAAACAATTCTTAAAAATAGAATTTACTTTGTGTGGTCATCTAAAAAATAGTGTTCGTAACTCGCTCGAAAGTGCAAATATCTGTGCTCGTGTTTTAGATCCACTCGGGCTTCGCTACGCTACGCCCTCGTTTGCCTAATCTATTTCATCTAGTACGACTATGGAATAGTTCATAATTTACGGATGCGACAATCTTTATGCTTAAATATCGTAGAATTCTCAGTAGGCTAATGGTTTTTAGGTGAACTTAATAGGGTTAATAAATCCACGCCATTCATTTTACATTATCAAATTATTATTTCCAATTATTCAACATTGTACTAAATATTATAAATAAAAATATTTACAGGGTCAAACGTAATCGTTGCTATTTTTATTAGTCTGATATACTATTAAAGGTGGAGGATTCCCTTGATCAACGTCCTTTTTGCTGCAGCAAGAGCAGCAACACTTTAAGCATACACATATGCATCCAAATAAAACTGGAAAGTTAATTAGTTAGTCATAGTTCTCCTACGCATATCTCCTTACCGATGCCAATGCTCTTATATGGGATGATCAAAATGGTTCTGGTTGTTGTGGTCTTCTCTAAAGTAGAAGGGAAGAAATTAGAACAAGCATCGGGGTGCCATGTTTCAAACAATTAAGAACGAGACAAGAAAGAGAAGAAATGAAGAAATTTAATACCTATATAAGGTGAGCCGTTCATGTAAATAAAACAATAAAAACCCATCCGAAAGAGTGTACGAAGCAAGGGAGATGGAAAAAAAGAGAGGCCCAGAAAGACATGACAAGAAAAAGCTAAAGAAGCAAATGACAGGAGAGGGATATGGTGGAACAGAATAAAAAATTATCAAAAGACAGAAACCAGCATTGAAAATTATAACAACACAACTGGCAGAAAACACAGCCTTGCGCTGAAATATAGATTGGCTTAAGAATTAAGTTGAAGTTAAACCACCTCACTCACTTACCTTTACGATTTGCATATTCATCCCAATCTTTTGAGAAGGGAGAATAGTGTGGCGATACTTCCATAACTTTTCCATTTAAACTGTTCTGTAGCAGCATTGACATATTTGTTGTTTGTTTTAGTTGGGAACTGGTGTTCCATTTTAATTCATTTAATGGAGTAACGAGCGGTTCACTACAGCCAATTTGCACTAACAAATCACTTGTTTGCCCAATAACAAAACTTAACAAAACTACTAAAAGCATTTTCAGCCTTGTTACACTGCTGTAGAATAAAATGGTAGTAGATGTTCACTCAGATGTGCTTCGCGAGATATGAGCCGGATGAACGGGGTTTAGATAATATGTAATCAGTGTAAACGAAGTTAATCTGTTGAAAGTTTAGAATAGAATTGCCTGTATGTATATATTATTCAAACTTACGATTTATACAGGGTCCAAAAGATTTCTAAAACATTTTTTTAAATTAAAGTCATGATAAAAATGAAACAACTGCCTTTTTGGCAAAATCAAAATAACTGTTAGTTATGCTTTAATTCTATTAACTTTACATTGACAACTTAACCATGAACACTTAATTTGAAAGATAGGAATAGATGTTGGATTAAATAGATAAATTCCTCAACAAATATTACGATACAACCGGTAATTGGCTTAAAAGGAACCGAGAGAAAGATAGTCGAGTTTTTCTTTTTTTTTTGTGGACTGTTTCAATTTTTTTCACACATGTAATTCATGGAATTATCTACAATCTGTTATGTTATAATAACATTCAGTATATTTGAAAATGACATAATAGAAATTTTGCGCCTTCTTATTAGGCAACCAATGTAGAGAAGTATATTTTTATCCTGTCTGTTTGATAATTCAGTAAGTCGTAAGATTTTTTGTTTCTGGTTAATATTTACGCATGTTTGGAGATTTTAACGATGTTGGCAATTTATTTCGTTTCCATGGTGAAACAAGGGATATGCGAATTGAAAAATAACGAAGCTAACCATTCGTGTACAAAAACACTATTTTAAAAAATTATTACTAAGTCATTTTATTGATTTCATGTACACTGAGTCGTTAGAGATTTTCCTGTGAGGCATGTAATGTTTACTAAAAAGTAATAGCCCACATGGCATACTGAGGGATAAGCATAGTGCATAGATTGTCGTTAAAATTCTATAATATACGTTTCTCTACAGCTTTTTATAGCAGTTGAATACAGTTGATGAAGTATTTCTCTGTGAGCAATTTGCTGTGATTAGAATACATTGGTATTCGATTGGATTTGTCGTTGTTGGTGATCGTGTCCATTGGTCGTTGCTGTACGATTCTGCATGAACAGAGTTACTCGTATCGCTAGTTCCAGTGTGTCAAGGTTATGTACTAGTGATAAAGCATGAAGTATGATTTGAGCAATAAATCTATTTTGTTACGTTTGTCAGTTTCTATACGTGACAATTATTTACATGCAATATATGACATGATGAAATTATGCTCATTAGAGTTATTTCTTTTACTGGCATAAAACGTATGTTGGCAAAACTAGCTAGCTCTAACCCTCGGCAGAATATGGCGTGAATTAGAACCAAGCAGCGGTTCTTAGGGTTACATAAAAATCATTAAAATAATAAAAAATGGGTGCCAGTCGTTATACACAACATAAACACAAATCTAGCTATCAAAACAAATCACCACCTACCTTGCCTCTGACTTCAACATAAATCGCAAAAAAACACGAGCAAGTTCATGAAGAGTCGTAGCACAAATAACAAAACAAAATATACCAGTACCAGTCAATAGCATTTTATATTCAACAACAGTATCACAAATATTCAATCGTTTGGAGTCACCCAAATCCAAAATGACACAAATAATTTAAATTATTAAAATTCGAAACACACTACAAAAACAACGAATTAAAAGCGCTAGTCAGTAATAATACGGCAAAAATTGACATCTGGATGCCATGCAAACATCTAGATAAATTAAAAGAAATGGAACGCACTTCGACCGGCTTGTAAACTGGTAAAATTGAAATTAGAATAAGTCGTCGGACGTTCAAGGTTACACTGCGCAAGGGGTTTTGTACAGGGTAGCTAACACCTAAGTGAAAACGCACTAACGTTTGATAAAATTACGTTAACATGTGCAATTTTATATTCAAAGGCCTTTGTTTGAAAAATACGCAATTCAAGCATGCAAATTGCCGTTATCGACACAATCAAGAGCTGAAAAGCAAATTGCTTGTGCTTACTGGGGTATGAAATGTTTCTTCACAAACGCTCTCGGAAGCACTCACCAGGTGTAAAGACTTCTGCGAAACTCTGCATTCCTGGGGTGAATTTATCTTTCAAGACTTGGCCCAAAACTCGTGCTGAAAGAACTCCAAGGGCTACTACAGCCAGGACATTACGCCGGATGTTAAAGGCATTACCCCGGATGATACAAGCATTACGCCGGATGGCAAAGGCCCAATTAGCATCAACACAAGGAAATAACACAGAAAAAACTCAACCCAATGATGGAATTAAGGCTTCACGCAATTGCCAAAGGACGCCGCTCGAAACGTTCGCCACAATTGTTAACAAGAAACAATTTACTGCTAAGAAACATAGCCTACTTGAACCATGGTATTCAAATTCCTCAGGAGGCTTGAATTGTCGGCGTTCACAGCCGCCCTTGACGAGTGCTAGCAATCGAAGACCGCAACTCGAAAAATTCCAGCCCAGCCACCTAATCTTGAAGGTGGTTGTTTTTGCCGAAGATTCAACATTCCTACCAGCAGTTCGCCGGAAAGAGGTGCGCGTGTGATATTTATATTAGAGATGCGAGCCAGCATCGAGAAGTGAATCGCAGAGAACGCACAAATGAAATGAGGCGTTAAAATTTTTTTCTTAATATTTTGCAGTAACACTGTCAATTTTCTGCTTGACCATGGGAATGGGGATGTCCTGTTGAAGAAACCAGTTAGAAACTATCTGGGAGTGTCAGTTAGTAATCTAATTATTTTATTTTGTAATCGATATAATTACGTCGACACGAAGTGTACGAAGTATTGAAATTCCCTCATATCGAAAATCACTCTGAATCAAATATCTCTAAAATTCGAGCCAACCGATTAATGAACCCACTATCCGAAATCTCCGTCTCGGCTGTGCGGATCTTTTGGTGAAGACCACAGCCCACTAGATCCCTCCCTCGTAGTGGGGGGTGCCTAAACGTGCTGTGCGGTGTATTTATGTTCGTATGTGTACACAATTCCGGTCGCCAGAAACCTTCCTGAAGTCTTGAATTATTTTCATACGATAGGTGCTCCGAAAATGAAGGAATCATCAACTTTTGAGGTATGGTCGCCGAAAAAAAAATTTTTTTTGGGTTTTTTTTTATAAATACCTGGTTCATAACATTTCATTGTGAAACGGAGTGATGCTGAGTGTCGAAGTATTTTTGGAAAGCACGGAAGGGCGCTCTTCCAAGTTAAAGTTACTAACAGTTTCTCAAATCTGAATTCCGTAGGTCCATATTGATTCTATAATAGTTTTGTAGAAAATCATTTTGTTTTCTTCCTATTAACTAATACATTTGGCGAAGTTGCATCGTTTTCGATCGGAGGTGGTTGAAAAACATTACATTTGAGCCAAAGAAAAGTTGTCACGTGACTCCATTATCTGTCAAATTATACATTTTTTTTAAATAATTGCAAAAATGATTTTACTAGTCAAGATAGAGAAAAATTACAAGAAAAAGTTGTTTAAAATGTGATTTTCTATCTAAATACAAAAATCTGACTCAAAATATTAAAGAAAAAATTATAAATGTTTAGAACATGTAAACTGGATAAAGAAAAATCTCATTAAGACAACTGAAAAAGAACATTTAAACAATTCTTGTGACAATAACTCATTAACAAGGACAGATTATATTTTTTAGAAGCCATTTATCTTTGAAAAATATTTCTCTTGAAAAGCGCCTTGCATCAAAAACGTAAAAATTATGCGAACAGATTACTTTGAGGTAAATAATAAAAATCTAAAGGAATAATTAACATTTTCTCTTATCTTCAGTCTTCACCTAAAACATTTGATTTTTAAAATTATATCTCGATATGTGAAATCTTGAAAAATACTTAGAAAATTGAATTTCCGACAAATATCACTTTTTGGAATTTAACAATTTCGAAAAGCGCCATTTTCGAACTAAGTAAAAATCACTCAGTATATCTGATAAGGGATAAATAGATTTTGAAAGAAGCACAAATTATTGCCGTAAAAAGTTGTTTGAAAAATAAAAAATAAAAATGTTTCCAATTTGATGCCGACTTTTTGGCGGTGACTGTATATGAACGATATAGAACATGAAAATAGATATTTAGGTTTTTAAAACGATACTTCTTTATTTGCATTTTAAAATAATAACCTATGCCCAAACAACCCCCTCCCTCATTCCAGTCGCGGGTCCCAGCATAAGGAACAAAATGAGACCACCCTTAATACTCAATCACAAAAACGCACGCAGGATAAAAAAAATAGTTAGAACATCCACTATTAGATTATAGGTGTGTTATTTATGCTAGCAGCAATTGCTACTTAAATTTATTATGATTGTTGTATTTTAAAAATAATTACAGTAATACTTCAAAACAATTCTCAGCGATTTGTTTTTTTTTTAATTTTTACCGTACCCACCAAGCCACCAACACGTTTCGGCGTTTTGTCCATGGTAACTAATTCGGCAATTAGTCCATTGGGGCGATATGTCCACCAACAGTATTCAGCGTTTTGAACAAAATCGAGCGACGCCAACTTTCCGATCCATGTGACGTCATTTTACACGTTTCGGCGATTTGTCTATTTTCGGCGATACGTCCACCGAGAGAATTCGACGTTTTGAGCATTTTTGTCCACGCTAACGAATTCGGCGTTTTGGGCACGATTCGACGTTTTGTGCATTAAAATAAGATTCGGTGTTTTGTTCATTTGGCGATATGTCCAGGTCCCCTTCCGTTTACTGTGGTGGTTATTTTTTAACTTACAATTGTGCACAGTTTATAAACAATTTGCAAACTTTTACTATCTGAGACACATTATTCGTTGCATTTAAGCATTTTCAATATTTGTATTCAAACAACAACGATCAGGTCATGGATTTTTTTAATTTAATACATATGTTGAAAAACCGCACTTTGTGTGATTAATAAACTGCTCAATTACAGATCTAAAGAGTAGCTGCAGAACGTGACCACCGAAGTTCTGTAGCTGGCGCCAAGTGGAATTATAGCCAGTGAACTCAATAAAGAATTGGAACGGGCTCGTAGCGCCGCGAAAGTGAGGCCGAGTGAAATAGTTATATTGTAGTATCCCCATTGCACTCTTACACACGGCGCACAAGGCGAAAATTAAACATGTTTTCAATTTTTTTATTATATCTTTGATATTATGAATAATTTACTTATTCTTTTCATGATTTATTAACGAGAAATGATTATTTAAACTCTAGAAAACCTATTGGACCTTCTATTAATTATAAAATGGACAAAAATTAAATAATAAAGTGCACATTGAATATAGATATGAGCACTATGACCAACTAGTAATATTTTTATTATTAATAATTAACTATTATTCACTTAATATTGTTTGAACACATTTTAAGCTTTACGGTAATTCCTGTTTTAGTGGGTACATCGTTACTTTAATAAAAACTATAATGTTAATTTAAAAAAAAAATATATTTGTGACAAATATCATACATAGGTAAAATAGTAATAGGTATGTAAACAAAATATAAATAGCAGGTAAATTAGTGCATATATTTAATAAAAAATTAAACTAAAACACGATATAGAGAGTGTGGGTTTACAAGAATAAACAAATATACAATTAACAATAAGGATTATGAAAGTATACGTATACGTAGCTATATGTGTTTTTTACAAGTTTTAACAATTTTGAAATAAAATTAGTTTTGTCATTTTCTGCCTAATCTTAGAAGTTTTACCATGAATTTCATTATTTACCAATTTGGAATAATGGTGCATTCTACATTTAAAAAAAATATTTCTAACTTTTCTAACGATTTGAATTTCGTGTAATTCCTCTACAAGAAATTCATGAGCTATGGGGTGTATAGGAATAAAAAGGTTGATTTTTTCGGAAAAATATTTTATAGCTTCATTTACTAAGATTTTTTTAACATTTAGTCCTTTTTTTAATACCTCCCTCATTTATCAACGATCTAAATTGTTTTTCCAAAAAAGTAACAATATTATAAATAATGTTTGAAGCTTGAAGCAAACTTGTAAATTTTTTATAATTTTCTATAGAGGAACTATACTCATGGTCGGTAAAATTTTGACTATTTCTATGTAAAAAAATAGCAACACAGTCATTGCAAGTGGATGTTTCTATCAAATTACGAATAACATATCCTGAAATATAATATAAAATATTTTCCTGGAATTTGGAGAGATTTTTTTCCTCCAAATATTTAATTATATTATTTATATCCTCTGTTCGTTCAAAATCGTCATTTTTTTGTATTTGGGTTCTTTTAATTGATCTAAATTCAAATGCAGGAGTGCATATTCTCCAAACTCGCAACAATTGGCACTTCAACTTGCTTTTATAGAATTACGATATAATAGTTGCCTTAGTCAAAATTTAGTTTAGCTTTAAATAGCACTACTCCGTGTTTTTAACTTCAGCAAACGTGCTAATAGTATAAGGCAAACATCCTTTACACTTAATTCACTAAGTTTTTATTAAAAATACATAAAAATTCTCCACAATTCTAAATTAAATGCAGTAATCGCGGAATGACGCCATTCCCTACTACGGTCAAGAGAAAGACGGGGATCCTACAAGCACGTTTCGTCTCTCTCTTACAATTTGGACACAGTTTTGCTTTCCTTCGCGCATTGTCGGGTCCCTTCCAATTCTTTATTGAGTTCACTGATTATAGCGCACCCAGAATGTGTAGTTCAAAACGTGACCACCGAAGTTCTGTAGATGGCGCCAAGTGAACGAGCCGCCACCGTGCTAAAATGCTTGGAAATTTTGTTTGCAAAGTGGAAAATCGCCACCTTTCGCCAAAACCAAATAGCGCATGAAGGTGCACAATTTCGATATCTGTAGCCGTTCGAAAGTTACAGGCGATCCAGACAGACAGACAGACAGACGGACGGACGGACGGACAAAGCGTTCGCATAATTACGCTGAAGCTACTAATAACAGGCTGGAAGAAGGAATAAGTTGAAAAATCCGAGTTCTTGTTACAATGTGTGCATAGTAAACGATTAATATCAAAAATGTCAGCTGTAGTTACGTAAGAGAAGTGTATGCTAAAAAACACACAAATAAGAAATGTATGTGATAAATCTTTTTTTATTTGCTTTCTCATTCCTAATCGTTGTCCATGTTCGTTGCCTATTCGTCTTCTGAACTGCATTTCCACTGACTAAAAGCCTCCTTTTTTTAAATGAGGTCTTTACTCTCTTCCTGTTTCTGAAATTCCCCGACCTTCTCATTCCATAGCCACGTTACACCATCCACTATTAGCTTTTTATATCCTATTGTAACCCTTTTCCGTTGTTGCCTTTCTACTTTGGCAATATGTCTTAGCTTTTTCTGAATTGTTCTTTTGTATCATTGTTTATATACAGTGCTTTTCCTGCTAGCTTATCTAATTTTATATGAGGAGTTAACCGGAACCTTTATCCCCATTTATTTTTCCATAAATGTTTCTACTTTTTTCATATTTGAATGATGCGCCTGTAATTACTATTATTTTGCTTAGTCTACTAATATGTCTCTTCTATTTCTTAATTCTCCATTTCCTTTCTTAAGTTCTTTTATTTCATCCCTATATTCCTGTTGTTCCTTTCTAATTTTATAAGTTTCATGTTTGAGGATAAGTACTGGCATTATTCGAAGAATTTAGTTTTAAGCATTGCATCGTAGAAAATTCACTGTTACTACAACCGTGTTTGTTACTTTATCGGTGTCAGGATATTCAACCTTTTTTACATATGCAAAGGTAGGCTGGTATCTAAGCAGAGCTGTGCTGTACTCGAGTACAAGTACTCAGTAACTGTACTCTAAGTACTTTTAGTGTAATCGGTACTCAGTCCACGAGTACATTTTTTAAAATGTACTTCTACTTGTATTTGATGCATTTACTTGTATTCGAGTACATATCCCTGTACTTGAATACATTTTCGGGTATTCGAATACATTTACGTGTACTCGAGTACATATCTGTGTACTCGAATACATTTTCTGGTATTCGAGCACATTGCACTGCGCAATAAGTACCTACCTTTTTATCCACTTTCAGACATGTGGTCGCCATAAAAATTAATTGCAGTTTTGTAACCCTTGCAGTATTCAGGTTTCTGGTTAGTTTGTTAGTTCATTGTTCAATAAGTGACTGACTACAGTGATTACCGATTAGTGATGGAATGATGCTTTGCCCAATTCAGAGTTTAATCGGAAGGTGTTGATTCCGATTCAGAGTTTAATCGGAAGGTATTGATCCTGATTCAGAGTTTAATTGGAAGGTGTTGATCCCGATTTAGAGTTTAATCGGAAGGTGCTGAGCCCTATTAGGAGTTTAATCAGAAGACCGGTTTGGTGGTTGAGCCCGATTAAGAGTATAATCGGAAGACCTGTTTGGTGGTTTCTTGAGCCCGATTAAGGGTGTAATAAGAAAACCTGTTTGGTAGTTAGTCGAGCCCGATTAAGAGTGTAATCAGAAGACCGGTAGTTGATACCGATTAAAAGTTTAATCGGAAGACCTGTGTGTAGTAGTTGATCCCGATAAACAGTTTAATATCGAAAGTTGAGCTTGATAGTCACAGTCAAATAGTGTACTTTATTCAAAAGAGCATTTTGGTATGCACTACCTTAAGAGCTTGATTTGTTTTCTTTAAAATTGTGAAAATCGATGATTGATTTGTTGTTTATTTGTTGATCAGAATGAACGAGTAGTTAAGTAACTGATTTATTTTCGTACAGCTAAAGAACTTTAGTGTCAGTGGACGTGCACGTGTCAGAATGGCCGTGTCGGCGCCAAATATATTTGGACTAATGTATGCGCCTATGAGTTATGTTATGTTTCGTTTGAACTGTTTTGTTTAATGAGTTCGTAGAAGGAACACGATAGGCAATTTCCTATAGAATGGAACGACGCCTGCAAGACCCAAACAATCTGGGAATAAGTAGCGTTGCCGAGATCAAGGGATTCTGGTATAGAAAAGCAACGGTGTTGGGTGGATTTGCGGGCGCCGGACTACATTACCTTGAAGATAAACGGATCTGTCAATGCTGGATGATTACCTGAATATGATAAAACTTTTCTTGAGCTATAATACATGTACAGTAGAACGATTATTTTCATTTGCGACACTGGTAAACAGACCACGTCGCTATGCCCTGACAGATAACAATTTTGAAAAAGTTGTTACTTTGAAAGCCAATAAAATAGGGCTAAACAATTTCGTGTTTTGTTTTTACCATTGTTTCGCCATTGCATTTCTCTGTACTCGGTACTCTGTACTTGTATAGGTATTCGAATACTTTCATTGTGTACTTGTACTCGGTACTCGATTACATTTTAAGTAAAGTATTTGTACTCGGTACTCGAATACTTTTTGTCTGTACTCGGAACAGCTCTGTATCTAAGTCATAACTGTATCTGTATGGTAATATTCCTTTACCCTGCATGGCAACCATTACAATACTGCAACCGATAAACTATTGAACAAACCACGGATGTTATGAATCATAACAGCCTTAGATGTCTTAAAATCCTCGCTCTACGAACTCCGATTTCCAAGCGACATCTGCGGCAGTTATGATACTGATAACATTCCTAAATATGTTAGTAGCTATTATAGTGAAAACACACTATTATTTATCATAATTACTTAAATTTAAAAGTTGGTAGGCCACTGATGTATCCTATCATTTTATCTCAATCAGGTTAACAAGTTAGCGTTAGTTTGATAGATGTAAAAAATTGTTACCAATATAAAGCTTAGAAATTACTAGATTCTAATATTAGTTCTGCTTTTTGCCGCCCACAAAGCTAGAATGGCTCTGCCGTACTTGTAAACGTTCGTTAAACAACGCAGTTACCTTAATTTATTAAAGTTAATAGGCCATATGCCGCCATTTTGAAGCAAATTATGCCTATTGTCGCCACTGTCTCTATCAAGCCACTGTATTCCTTATGTGCAGTCCATAATGTACTTTTAATATAGATGGTCATGATATAAACGAAGTTTTTGTTAATCAACGTGGGCGACGCCAATTTTTTCACAGAGCTGCACCCTGGCGTCGGGGTGGCCCGATTACACAATGAGCGCCAGTTTTAAATGACGCGAGCTGGAAATTTAAATGGCGCGTATATGCAACCCTCAAATCTCATTAATTTAAAAATATTTTGTGAATAAAATTTGATTAAAAAAATAATTCATAAATTTTAATTGTTTATGTCCTACCAGTACATTAATTGAAATTAATGACTCTATTTTAAAGTATCTTAGATACAAAATAACGCTCCAGGGCAATTATTTTCTTCATAAGAACCCTAAAGTTATTATGAAAAATTAACAGTATTTGTTTCCATGGATATGCACCACTGTCACAATGAAAATTAATGACAGCTCAGCTAATGTCACAAATCTAACTTAGATCAGCGAACTAGATCAATCTTAAATACTATATCATAGTAATTATATGAATTGAATATGAATATGAATTAGGTAAGAAAATTGGTAGGACATAAAACCTTGAAGGCACCACGGGCATTATGAGCTAAGAGCCCGCAATTGTTGTACACACCTCGGGCCAAAGCCCTCGGTTAGTACACTAACAATCTTGGGCTCTTATTTTACTCATAATGCCCTTAGTACCTTAATAACTATAATGCTAAATTGTGCATAGCAATTAAAATTTACAAATTATTTCTTACGTACAAATTACAACAGTACAACTTTTAATGTAAATAAAACAATTATTTAAGAAAACGGTACTAAAAGAACTTTATTAATGTAGTAAATACATTCAGCAGAAATAATATACAATACAACAAATATTAAATTTTTAAACAAAAAATAAATGCTTGTAAAACAACATCTAAATACATAAAATATATGTATATTCATAAATATAAACAACAACCTACTTCGAAGCTAATTTCTTCATTTTCTGTATTACAAGCTGTTCTTCGGTAATGGTGTAATGCTACCTGGTTATATTTATTTACTCTTAGCATTAATTATTTGTGCCCTTATTAACTTCGACGCAAATCTTCAAGGTGTAGCTGAAGAGATAGTCAACTTCAATTGTCTCGAAGTTCGGCCGGGGTCCTCGCTATAGACGGTTGTTGGAACCAACGGGGAATTTGGGCGAGCGTTTGTAGAACTGTAACACGATAATCAAATTATTGACAGCTTGAACTATTGTAAACAAGCAGAATAATTATGGTTCGTGTTAATTACAAAGAATTGATTGAGGCTATGATCTCGTTACCATATGTATGTTATCCGTGAACGTGGGCGTCCTTGTGATAAGCTCCGGTGATAGCTCCGACCTGGTGCGGGGGTCAAATTCTTATCTGGTTCTCCAAGACGAGCAAATGGATTCCCACAGTGTAAGTACGTGGTTTTCTTAGGTCTGAGGGAATCGCATATTTTGCCGTGAAATTTTGGCCGAGTTTTGGGGCCAAAATCCAGGCTCCAAAAGATTTGCAAATAGCGCACTCAGATGTACGTTATGTTTAATTAAGACGTTATATGAGCTTTAGCGCTTTGAACGAGTTTGAAATATCGCACTTCGATATTCAGGTGTGCGTGATTTTTAAGCAGGTTTTGTGAACATAAAGTTATTCAAACTAACGAACTCCGTTGCACAGTCGTTCGCTAATTGAATTTTAACGGTCGTCTGGGGACCTCGAGAATGGTAAATTATTCAAGTTAGTTTATTCCGTTGCACAGTCAAAAACTAATTGAATTTAAATGGTCAGTGGGGACCTCGAGAAGGGTAAATTATTCAAGTTAGTTTATTCCGTTGCACAGTCATAAATAAATTGAATTTAAACGGTCATTAGAATCTCAGGGAAATTAAATTACTCAAACCAACATATTCCGTTACACAGTCATATGTTAATTTGAATTCAAGCGGACCGGGGTATCTTCGGGAACGGGTTCGAGATTTTCTCGAATTTTTCTGGTTTAATACTGGTAGCCCAGCTAGGCCGAAGGCTGAGCCCACGCCTGCTGCAGGTCAGTTCGGGTACCCACTCTGGCGGCGGGAGAAACACTCCTGCGCTCAAACATAGCTTCTTGCGTATCGGCTACCGGCCCGTGCTATCGCTTCTTAGCGCGGTCTTGAGATGCAAACGTTTGATAAGGCGGCGAATTAAATTCCCAATACGTTTCAAGTATCTTTAAAATTTATATTCACAAGCGAAACGTTACAAAACGACGCTAGCTATCTTTTGTTCTAATTCCTGTGATATCTCCAAATCCTGGCCAAAATCGCATTTTCCGGTGACGCCACGCAATTTACTCGAACTGGGACGAATCTGGTGCTGGGAAACACGATGAACCTCTTCAGCAAGGTGTATTCTTGAAGTCCACTAGCTTTCCGGACTCCAACCACATAAAAAACATGCCAAATCGTACCTTTGAAATTCTCACCGATCTCGCCTCGGAGCTGGTGCAGGTGACGCCGATGTCCTTATTCGCTGGAAGTCGCTTTCCTGGACTCAAATCTTGTTCTGATATGCTCTTACACCTCTTTCTGGCCAGTAAGATTATTACTAACTCTACGCTCATATTCATTATGCACATAACCAACCTTTTGTATTATTCACTTTCATTTGATCCGGCTTCAAATATGTTCAAACCTATCATATTACTTATATTATATTAGCCATCTTAAATCTTTCTTTTACTCAAACTTCAAATTCAATCCCTCTGAAATCTGCCTTTCTTATGCCTGCCTTTATCCCTCTAATTATACTTCTTGCATCGCATTTCCAATGCATTTAATAACTTCAACTACTGTTTAGATTGCAATTAAATAAAATATTTCACCTCTGTGCTTTAATTGACTTTTTTCAATATTTCTCTCTGCATACAGAATTAAATTGTGAGCTTTAAACCATCTCAGTATGTATGTATGATCACTCACTTCTTGTTATCTTAGTGGTGTAGAGGCTGGTGCTTTGTACGCCAGCATCTGGCGATGTAGCGTTCAACCTGCCCCAAGTTAGGAAATACAAAGTTGGAGTGCGCCTTTCGTGCTTGCGTAGCAACTATTGTGTGTTAAGTGTGTATTGACCTTGTTACTCTATCTCTTAGATCTGTGGTTCTGAGTAGAGCACAGTTAATTTGGTGTCCAACTGTGAATGGTCTCACCGAGCCCGGTTCAAATCGCCAAGGCTGCAGAAAATTCCGGAATTATTTATTTCAGGTCATCAAAAGACGCTTATTTTTGCGCAGTATTGTTTTAGGTTATTGGAAAACTACATAGACTGTTTCCTAAAAAACGCCGCAACCCATAACTCCATTGTTTTAAATTTTAGACCCAACAAACTATATATATTCTTAAATGGCAAGACAAGAGCTACCTTTTGACATCGCTCGTTCGTAAATATCTTTCAACTGTTTTGAGCAACGATGTTCAACTTTTTTATTTTAACTGGAACACCCTGTATATTTTTACATATTTGGATTCAGGATGAAATTCTGCATGCAGTAGTATGCTTCATTTGTTTTTTGAACACTTAGAAATGTTTAAAATAATTGTTTAATATTGCATGTAGACAGTCGTACAGTATACCCTAAGATTTTCAAGTGTGCCGTGGAAAACAATCAGAATGTTGAAATATTTCATTGGAAACAAATTTAAACAAAACTACAAAACGTATCTACAAGTATTGCTCAAACTGACCGCCACCATGTTGAACACACAACTGACATCTTCTAGTTACTCCATTGGTCGCATTCAATATCAAATTGGGAGGTATTTCGCGACAAGCATTGATAATCCTCTGCCTCAGAATTTCTTCGTTTTCTGGACGTGTTAGATAAACACGATCTTTAAGATAGTCCCAAAACCAAAAATCTAGGGGAGTAAGATCGGGCGAACGCGCAGGCCACCGAACTGGTCCATGCGTTCCTATCCACCTTCCACCAAATTTGGCGTTCAACCAATTAACATTTATTCTGGCGTTATGCGGGAAAGCCCCATCTTGTTGAAAATAAACTCTAAAGTAAAATTTAAAACAACGGAGTTATGGGTTGCGGCGTTTTTTAGGAAACAACCTGTATATGTTCATTGCTATACCCTCGCGGGATTTTAACCGAGGGCTTGCTTAATCCAAAGCAAGCGCCTACCCATCTGCGCTACTCGGCTTCTTTTAGTGTAATACTAGCTGTTACCAGCGACTTCGTACGCGCGAGGTTCGTTATTTGTGTATTAAATAATGACTAATTATTTCCTGTCATCCCATCCCATCCCATCCCATCCCCGTCCCCGTCCCTTTCCCCGCCCCCTTCCCTTTTCCCGTCCACGTCCCTTACCGCTCTTCATTTTATCATTGAAAAAACTTGGAATAGGTCTGATTTTGAACAGTCCGTCTTCCGGTAAAGATTAATTTTCCAAAGGGTTCTTGGAAAATTGCAAGCATCGTAGAATTAGCAAATAACGATCATGACTCATGTGTGATAAAAAACAAGTCAATTTGAACAGTCTATGCTCTTCCAATAATCTTGCAATCTATTCTGATCTGGTTCCGTTACACGTCTTTCCAATTTGATATTCTAGACGGGCTACATTCACTATTCAAAAATACTTCTATTACGTACCAATTTGTTTCTTTCACGATTTTACGAAGTAACTTACCATCGAATAACATTCTGAACCAGTCGTAGGGTTCAGCGGCTGTTGGCTGTGGGACTAATAATCCGATGACCTCGGCAAAGAGAAATTGTAGCATATTGCCATCTTCTTGCCAATCCGTAGATAAATCTTGTATTTATATTTACAAATATGAATTTGTAAATATTTTAAACAATATAAAAGTACGGCGCTGTAGTTACGGTTATAATCGGTATCGATCTGTCACTATCTGAATTTAACAAATAATGAAGCATTTCACTTTCAGTAAGGTTTTTTGCATCTTTAACAGCAATTTTTCTTCTTTTGATACCCGATGTGCCTCGTCAGTTACATTCTTCGTCGTTCATCATTAATAGTAAAACCGTATAATGAAATTGCAAACTTCACCCTTATAAATTTGAAAGCTTAAGAAATATACGGTGCAGAATTTATGGCAATCTGTCATCTGTCATATGCGAATCGTTCGCAACTAGTGGAAGGAGCATTTGACGCACATGCGCGTCTTCCGCAGCGAAAGTGTTAAAATCCAAAAACACTGCTACTATGATGTGGTTATCTTCCATTTCTTCTTTCCACGCAGACCATAAAAAACGAACAGCTGTTTCACATGAATGTGGCTTTCGAATTGAACGAGGAAATTTGAAGAACGCAATTCTCAAAACAGGATTACCAAATTCCTCTGTTGATTATATATCTTTACCAATTTCCAAAAGGCCTTGATAAATTCCATGTATATAATATTAAGAGGTTTTATCGCTTTTATACCCCTTAACAAAATATAATGTGGATACAATGCAAGATAATGATGTACTAGTCCAAATTAAAGTGCAACTCGATAACAGGTTAAAGTAATTACAGGAACCAAACAACATTGAGCAGTGGAGAAAAATTGAGACAGCGGTACAAGAAACGATGAAAAGATGTTTAGGGAGTAAAACCAAATGGAAACAAAAAGTTTGGTTCGACGAGCAATGCAAGAATGTATTACAAATAAGAAATGAGGCTAGAATAAAACTGCTAAGACAATGCACGCAAGACAACAAGCAAGTATGTACACAAAAAAAGAAAATATATTTAGAAGCACGACTGGAAAAAATAGAGCAAAGTTATGCAAATAAGAAACTAAGAAATTTCTGTCAGGAAACAAAGAAAAACCGTGAAGACTCATAGTCCAATGCTATCTCATATCTAAAAAATAAGAACAGGAAAATGATAGGAAATACCCAAGAAAAGCTAAAGATGATTAAGGAATATTATGAGAAACTGATTAGGGATGATAGTGTACAAGAGGAAGTGGAGAGAGTGGAAGAAAAGGAGACAGAGGAAGAGAGAAACGATCTGTAATAGAGGATACAACGCAGGAGGAGATAATAGACGAAATAAATAAATTAATTAAAAAATAATAAATGTACCAGAGAAAACGGAATACCAGCGGAAGTATACAAATGGGGGGGGGGGAAGAGAAAATTAAGCAAAAGATAGTCAACCTTATTACAAACGTGTGGAAAAATGAACAAATGCCACTGGCATAGCATAACGCAATAATCTCCCTGATCCATAAGAAGGGGGATAGGTGCCAACGTGAAAATTACCGAGCAATGTCGCTGTTGGATGTGGCATATAAAATATTGGTGCGACTTATTTGTAGTAGACTGAGCGAGTACCAAGAACGAGTCATAGGTGAGTATCAAGGAGGATTCAAGAAAGGACGGGGCACTGCAGATCAGATCTTTACGGTAAAGATGATTCAGTACAACAGTTATGAACAAAATTTGGAACTACATGTTGTTTCTCGATTTTCGCCACGCGTATGATATGATCGTCAGGAGAAAGCTCTACGAGGCCCTTAAAAAGCAGGGGATTCCAGCAAAACTTATCAATTTAGTAAAACTGGCCCTAATGAAGACTTATAACAAAATTTTGATAGACGGATAGGTAACGGAAAGTGTCACCGAAAATAAAGGTGTGAGACAAGGAGACCCAATATCAACGGTGCTGTTCAATCCGGTCCTGGAAGCGATATTGAGGAAAAGTGGTATTGAAGTGGGTGGAATCATTTACCAGAGACGCTATCAGATAGTTGCATATGCAGACGATCTGACTATAATTACAAGATCAAGAAAGAAGCTGGAAACGGTATTTGGTAAACTGTATACAAAACAATTGTACGACTGTCCATAACATACTCAAGCGAAATATGGGCAATGACAAAATAGATGGAAGTAAAACTGGAAGTATGAGAGAGGAGGGTGTTAAGAAAAATCCTGGGAGGAGTAAAAACGGATGACGGCAAGTGGAGTTAAAGAACTATCAAGGAGGTAGAACAAATTTATGGGAACCCATCCCTAACGACGTTTATAAGGGCCCAGAGGGTAAGATGGCTAGGGCACATTAGCCGTATATCAAAAAACAGAAATGCGAAGAGGTGACTGGATGTGGTGATAGATGTGAAAAGTGCGGGAGTTGAAGATTGGGGAAACAGAGCAAAAGACAGAAACAGATGGATGTACTCGGAACATTATTTATAAAACTTTCCACTTCTGGCAAAAATTGTACCCATTTATTATGATTTTCATGGGTTAATATTCCTAAGTATTTGATCACCTTTTTAATGTATTTTTCTGCAATGTTACTTTGTGTAAAACATCCACAAATCTCCGTTGTTGCTTGTTTTCAGAAAACAATAAGATATCATCAATATAATGCACACAAAAATCTTCAAATTGATTTAAAATCCCCTGAATTGCTCTCACGAGTGCAGCACATTATATTGAAATACCAAATGGTACCACTTTAAACTGAAAAATTTCTCCATCAATACTGAAACCTGTATACTTCCTCTACTTTTCATGCAATGGAATAAGCCAAGTTTTTTTAAAGCTGACTTAGTTAATATCTCCCATATTCTACTTAACAACCCATCAATCGTTTGTGGAGATTCATATTGTGGCTTTGTTATTTGATTAATTTTGCGTGCATCTAAACATAAACGAAGTGAACCATTACGTTTCTTAACTACTACCAAAGGATTAATAAAATTACTTTTTGAAGATGTAATTACTCCATCTTTTACCATTTTCTGTATTTCCTTTATAACGTGTGCTTTTAATGCAAAAGGAAATGGACATGACTTACTATTAAAACTCTGTGATTCATTAACTTGTGAATATATTTCGGTACTTGTCCTACTTTTTCATTAATAATCCCTGTGTCTGTAAATTATTTTTAATATTCTGCCCTTAAAATGTAGATCTTTCTCACCTAGTTTCAAATCATTCAACAATACCCCTCTATCAGTATAATCATTCTTTGTATTCAATATTGTATTATTATTAATTATTATACCTTCATTCCATTTCAATGTGTCTCCAATATTCTTTAATTGGCAACACTTATTTTCTTGGCAGCCACTTTTGGGTTCTGTCCAAGATTTAATTAACCCCTTTAGATGAATGCACTTTTGCTCCCCATCTATTTTTATTTCCACTTAGGGCTTTCACCTTCCCATTGATTAATAATTATTTTAATATTTAACATTCTGTTAGTAGTTGATATTTTTCTTTTGGTTGCAGATAACAAATCTATTTTATTAACTTTAATTTTGTTTTTATGTAAGACATCTAAATTCTTTAAAATTATGTCTTCCTTTATTAATGAAGCCATTGCACCACTATCTCTTAATGCTAGATATTCGTTATTATTTAAATTAACTTTTATGAATGGTAAAGTTGAAATTTGATTTTCTTCCTCCTTTTCTTCTAGTAAAAATTTTCCATTATTCTCAAAATTAGTGTTAAAATCCGTGAGGTTTTTAATTAAATTCATTAAAATTACTATTTACATATTTTCATGTCCGAGTTTCTGATTATTATCTCAAAATTCCCTCGATGTAATCTTCAGTGGCTTTTTTAACATCCTTGGTTTCTTTAATTTCTTGTTTTAATTTTTCCATTTCAGCACGAAGGCTCATCGTTTCGATTTGAAATTATTCTGCAGTTTATTGTTTTGTTCACACAACTCCCTTAACTGTTGATCTGAAAATCCTTCCTCCTTACTCACATCTGAATCGTTAATTCCTTGCCATGGTATCTTCCAACATGGTTGTTGTATACATGGTGGTTTTATTGCTCATGAACATATTATCATTCCTCGACGTTGCTCCAAATGTTGTGTTACTTTTTGTACATCAGACAACTCTGAATACATTTTACGTACTCCATTCCTAACTTCAATTAATTGTTCTTTTATGTTATCAAATTTCCTTAAATTTCCATCTTTTTTTAAAATGATATTGCTTTCACTCTTTACCATTGTCTCCTGCATTTCCATTTGAATTTCTTCTGCCTTTCTCTCTATTAAATCTACCTTTACATCTATACACTGTTTATGTGTTCTTATCTGCTTTTCCACTGTTAACTTCATTTCATCTAGTTTTTCTTTAACTTCTTCCTTATTCTTATTTAACTTCTCCTACCTTTTGATTCAAAGTTTTCTTCATTTGTTTAATTTCTTCTTGCCTTTTCAGTTTTTCTTCATTCTTAATTTCATCTTTATAATTATCTAATATCATATTAATCTTATCTATTTGTAATTGTAGCTCTTGTGTATTTTCTACTTGAATTTTGTTAAATTCTTCTTATCACTTGTTCTAAGAATCTTCCATCTTACCTGCATAATCTTTATTTTCCAGAGTCATTTTCTCCACATTTTCCTTTTGTTTTTGTAACTTCTCTGTAGTATTTTGAATAGTTGCCTGTAATCTGCTTTCTTTTTCCTCAGCATCCTTCTTGATTGATTCTTGCAATCTTCTTTCCCTTTCCTCAGCCTCCTTTTGAATTGATAATTGCAAATCCTTCTTCAACTCTGCTGCATCTTTCTTTCTTTCCTCAGCTTCTTTCTTACTATCCTCTGCATTTTTCTCAATTGACTGTTGTAATCTGCTTTCCCTTTCTTCTGCCTTCTTCTCAGTTTCCTCTGCCGTTTTCTGTATTTGTAACATTATTGTTTGCAGAATCTGTTTCATGCTGTCATCTTTTACTGTCTGTTCCTCTTGAATTCTTACCTGATCTCCTTGTACTCCTACCTCTTGCTGTACTTCTTCCATTTTTACCGCTGTATCACTCGCTACTTCTTCCATTTCTTCCTGTTCCTCACCTTTTTCCTCTTCAGTCTTTTTACTTTTTCGTGTAATCCGTTTATCAGCCATATGTTATTTTAAATCTCAATATGTATTTATAATAATTAACCTTTTTCTCAGCTTTATTGAATTTTTAATGCTTGTCCTGTCTTATTGTATGTTTACCAATTTCAAAGTAAATCAAATATGACACGTCCAATTATGGTTTTACTCCTAACAAGTTTGTCTGCGTCATAAAATATGACGTGGACAAATTTGGTTTATTTTTGACTTTTACAAGCCTCACGCTTGGGCCAACATTAAATATGACCTGGACAAACTGACTAACAAACGTGGTTTATCAATTACAATCACAATTTGCCTCACGTATTTGGGCGACAATTAAATATGAACTGTGTCGTCCAAATACGTATTTTTTTACTTTTACAAGCCTCACACTTGGACTGCTATTAAATATGGCTTGGAAACTGGCTAACAATCACAATAAAAATTTGCCACACGTCAGCGCCATTATAATATGCAATGGCTACACTTTGCTGTGCTTTTAAATGTGTAGAACTTTCAAATTCTGATGTAAATGAAGTATTTTAATTACAAATTTCCCTCGTTTGGTTAATGTCAATAATTACTTTTTGTAATAGCTTCTGAAAACTTTACAGGGGTGGGCTCCGATACCTAGTTACTTGTTCCTGAAAAATTTATTTTCTAATATTTTAAAATTTCATTTAAATCATAAGTCGCAACTTATGTCAACCAAATGTCAAACCAGTTTTCAAATTCTAATAACAAATGCCCAATGTTTTGAATGGTACGCTATAATATTAGATAACACAGTAAGTTCTTATTTGTTAATTAATTTCACCTTGTTAACGTCTTTATTTATTTTCTAGTTAGGATCTGATAAAAAATCACCCACCTTGGATTGTTATTTACACAACATTCAAGACAGCAACCTATCCTTGCTCCGCAACTAGACCCCTTCAAGCTCCTTACTGCAATGCTCCGCTCACTGTGTTACGGTATTAAAACAACTTTACGACACCCACCCAAGGTGAGCATCGCACCACGGAATCAGTCCTGGAAAACTGGCACACTTGCCCTGAGATTTGCTAAGAACAGGCTAAAGGCCACGGCTGGAACGCTCAGGGAGTCGGGCGTGAGTCACACGATACGTTCTGGGCAAGCGTGTTGAGGCATACATATAGAGTACGTCAAAATTATGAGGGCGCAACCAAACCTGACTTTAAATGGGCTCGGGTAACCGGGCTTGGGCAGTTAGACGAGGCAACAAGTACGTTAGTTCCTACTTGATAAGGGCACTCGAGAAGTATCGAACTAGGATGACAAAATCGATAATTTGAGGTTTGAATCGTTAGTTCGGGTTTGTGCTGCCACTGCGGGGGCGGCTGCTCCACTTACCTGCACACTCCACTACTCAGAGGTCATCGTACATCTAATCGTGACACTAGCTGTTTATTTTGAAAAAGTAAAGCATGCAGGAGTTGTACACAGTAATAAGCTCCGCGCTTGCACAATTGTCTATTGAATGACGTTATACAGGATCAGGCAACGAATGGGTCACCATACTAAACCTAGGGCTTAACGTAGACCCCAGCTGGAGGTAATCGCACTATAACTAAAGCGTACAAATGTTACACACAAAAACAATATCCAAATAGAATATTAAGAAAGCGTTCAAAACGCCTAAAATTAGCAACGCAGCGAAAGTCAATTGTTTGCACAGTTACAAACTAAGGATGTACTACTGAATGAATGCGACCAAAGTCGATCGCTTACACGGCACATTCGCGTAAAAGGGGTCACTAAGTTACATAATCTTTTTAAATGGTACCTGGTATTTATTCTGGACTTCTCCTGAGCAGTGCGGGTGGCAGTCAGCAACGCCTGCATTTGCAAGCACATCTCCTTGGGCAAAGACTCCGCCGAATAATGGCGTATTATTTCAATGTAGTCACTCACGTGGGATTGGTGTAACAGAAACGTATGGGCATTATTCACGTCCTGCAGCGAGTCCCCAACAACTTGTAGGAATGAAAGAACCACTTCTTTTCACGACATGGCCGGACGTAGCCCCAACAACAACGCCAAGAAAAACGCGCTCACAAAACGGCACGTGCGTCACACACAAGAGCTTCCTGTCGACCTCCTTGATCAATGGCCTGAGTTGAACTGCCGAGCCAGAAGCGTTACGACGCCCGAAGTGGCGTGAGCCAAAACGGCGTTACCACGTGACTCTCGACAGCCAATGGCGATGCGCCCAATAAAACAAATACGTTCCGGTGACAAAGAGAGCGCGAGGCCTCGCAGTCGCACCAACAGCGTAATTTCTAGAAGGTTCGAAAATCTTGCGAGCGTTAACACACGGCTGTCAAAGTACCAACAAAGGGGTGCCCCAGATGACGAGAAATACTGCGCTTGAGGCCAAATATGTGCAAAATCATTATTATGGAATTAGGCGATGAAGCCAAATAAGTAACTAAAAGGGTTTAACATACGGGCACGCTGCCCTAAAGCCTAGGTGGCTAATTAAAATACAAAATGACCTGACAACTGACAGACCATGTTACGGTATCAAAATGACTTAGCGACACCCACGCGAGGTAAGTATCGCACGACTGGTTAAGTCCGAGAAAAATATGGCACGCTCGGCCTGAGATTCGTTAAAACAGGCTAAAGGCCTCGGCTGAAGCGCTCAGGGAGTTAGGCGTGGTTCAAACGGTACGTCACTGAGCAAGCGTGGTATGGCATATACAGGGTAAGTCAAAATAAAAGGGCACCACCAAGTCTGTCTTTAAACATAACCGTAAAACCGGACCTGGATGGTTCGGGATGAGAAGTACGCAGGGTACTACGTCAGGAAGGTACTCGAGAACTGTCGAGTTCGGACTACAAGTTCGAGAAAGAAATACTTGAGTTACTATTTCGGGTATTTGCTGCCACCGCGGGGGGGGGGGCGTCTCCAGACCTACCTGCACACTCCAACGCTCAAGTTTCGTCTTACATCAATCTTGACACTAGCTGTTTAACCTTGAAAGAGCATGCAGAGGTCGAACACAATAATAAGTCCCTTATTCAGATATTCGTCTATTGTCTGACGTTACAAAGCGGGCAACGGGCACGTCGCCTTAATTATTGTAGGCCTTAAATTAAGCCCCCAGCTGGAGTTAGCGCGTTATTTCTAATGCACACAAATACAACAAATAGTCAACATAGTTCAGCCGGCTTTGGTTGGCCCGTTAAGCGAACTGCAGAAAGTTAGTGACTAATTAGGCATAATAGAGACGGCCGAAGCTTATTACTGTACAGCGACCGTACCACTAGGTTAGGTCAAGTGCAGAGTAAATGTTGAATTATAGATAACTGTGGCCGAAGCCCATGAAGTGGCAGTAACTGTATCGCATAACTGGGTCATACACAAAGCTAAGGTTTACTCATAAAAGAAAGCGACCGAAACACGCAAATTTGCAACACTGTTATGTTTAATTTAGATCAAGCACAAGCAAATATCTAATTACAAATAAAAGCGACCAAAATACATAAACTCACAACAACAACTTCGCTTAATTTAGGTCACGCACAGCACAACGGGTTAGTTACGCATCCGAGCGATCGAAGCACATCAACTCACAACAATGTCGCTTAATTTAGGCGCGCCCAGAGCCACTGTTTAATCGCATCTACAAGAATGGCCAAAGCACATGGGTTTGCGGCGGCTATATTGCAAGCGTGGCTCAAACACAGAGCAAATGTTAGCTATGAATTACAAACGGCCGCAACGCATAAATTTACAGCAATGATGGGCACGATGTCAGTAACATAAATAGCGATTGATTAGTCACACCAATGGCGACCAGAAATGCGGTAGTTTAATTAATTAGCCCCAGTTGCAGGCTACATGCATGACAGTTTAGTCACTCTGCAGGCAACGAGTTAGGCACAATAGCGTTAACACACACGCGATGATAAGTTCGCGTCGTATAAAAAATGGCTACTAGGTTACACAATAATTTGCAACGATACCTGTATTTTTGGGCGGCTCCTGAGCGTTGCGTGGGCAGTCACTGGCGGTGACTTCGGCAAGGGCTAGGTTTGACAGCGGGGGCGGTACGTAAGCATCTTTGGGGCCTGAATCCGCCTTGGAATGGCGTTTAATTGGGATGGGTCTTGCACATGAGACCGAATACAACGATAGAATCGAGGGCACTCTACACGTCCTGCCAGCGAAATCCCCTAACCAGTGGGAAGGAAGGATTACTCCTTAAACTACGTTGCACAACGTGGCCATCGGGAGCACCAAAAACACTCAACGCTGCGTGCGTTACCGTCAACGACTCTGTCGGAACTCCCCCCTTGCAAGCAAAAACCACGCTACGCGTACCCAAGCGGAGCCTTAGCCAATCACGAGGCGTAATCTTAGGCGGACGGAACTGGTTTTACCCGCGCTAAATGCGCACGTGTTTTGATAAAGAGTGGCCTAAAATTGCAAAAACGAGACCGCTACACCCATATACAGGGTGTTCTAATTCGAAAATTGTTGAAATAGGTAACGAGAAGTTAAAAATGCTGGTATCGGATTCGAAATACAAACAGGCTGTACTGAAAGCTTAAATAATCGACTTAGATACTGAAGGTTGCAAAATGGATTAACAACTACTCCTTCCAATTGTCCAATATTAGCAAACGCCAAACTCCTGTCAGCAACCTGGACATCCACCTGCCACAGTCAACTGCTACCTGGAACGCTCCTCTTCTTTCCAATGACACCCCCTTGGAAGCTCCACTCAACAATATATATGTTGACGTAATCCCATTTTACTTTTGATATATGTCAAATGTAATATTCCAAATAAGGCTAACCCAGTATGTTTTCCTTACTACTTTACTAGTATATAATAATTCTTCTACCCATTAGTTTTGGCTACCATTTTCCAATAATCTCCTTTAGTTAATTCTTCTCTTGTTCTTAGTCTTTTAAAATTCAATTTTTAAATCACCACGTAGATTTGTTTTAATTACTCTTTTTATCCTAGCCAAAATTATATGAATAAAACAGGGTTATCTTTCATATTTTATTTATACCAAAAATTAGTTTACTACATTTTCTAGTTTGCTATTTTTCTACCGAAACAAATTTCGTAATTATCTCATTTTTATCTTTATGCCTTCTAGTCTAATATGTATTTGAGTTAAACCTACTTAATTTTATCTTATTTCGAAATTAACATTTGTCATTCACTAATTTAATCTGTATTTTATCCAATTTTATTTTTAATGTCAATCCACCTGTAATTTTCAAATAGCTATATTTCAGATACAAATCTGCCTTATCCCTGAATAAATCCAAGCCATTATAATATCTCAATTTTTAACAAATTTTAATTCTAACCATATTAAGTTTGTATCATTACTAGAGATGGGCAGATATGCTGCAAAGATAGTGCATATATGCACTGAAATATGCAACAAAAAAGTTAAGATATATTGTAAAGGACATGATTAATATTATGTTAAATAATTATTATGATTATAATTTAAATAAATAAATACACACCCTACACATATTTTTATTTTTATTTGATATCAAATTTTTACTGATTAAAACTAAATGAATATATGTATCAATGGGTTCAAGATTATAGTGTTTTGCCCTTTATAGTAATACGCACATCTGCAAGTAAACTAAGTTATGGCTAGCTATTTTTCGGTAGGCATGAAACTCAAAATCTGCAAGTTAGGTTCCGCCATATGTTCATAATTAAAAACTCCCGTGTTACGCCACTGGGCTGTGAAATTTAGAAGCAGTATCGCGCAAACTCAATGCGCTGTCAAATTTAATCTATCAACACAATGATTCAACGTGCGGTTCGTTTCTGTGTGATTATTACAAGTGAATTCAAAAGCAAATCTATGAACAAATTAACAGGTATTTATTCAATTTATGGTAATTTCGCGGGCTAATCTCTTTTGTTTTCAGTGCTCTTGTTTCATGACGTAAAAGGACGCGGCTTGGGAGAATTCAGATGTTATCCGCTCCACTAACCTCACAATTCTAATTTGGTTATTTATTCGGCAAATAATTTGTCTGGAGACTAGGATATGCCTGTTGCTTACTCGAAATGGTAACGTCTCGCTGGTACATAAATTTCCGGCTCCTCAAGCTATCAATGTAGTTTTTACAATACCTTGAACTTTTTAGGTGGTCGAACGTTGTATCTTCGGAACGGAGCCCCAAGCTGGATCTTCTCTGGAAGTCTCTGCTTACGATGTAGATGATGCTGGCCTTGGTGCTGCAGCTCTCCACGATGCCTCGCAGTCGTCAGCTCTGGATTTCGACTCCTGGTTTATTCGCAGTCGCTTTTCAGAAATTGGCGCTGGTCACCGTTCGCACTTTCGGAAACTGGCTGGTGGTGCAATAATTTTTTATTATAGTGGAAAACATTGCCCACACGTTCACTGATTATCCAAATTTTGCTTAACACGATGGTGTAATTATTTTTTTATTATTTTGATTGTAAATAGGTTAAAAGTTAAATAATTTGGAGACACAAATTAAGCTTGGTATCTAATAATTTATTTCAATAGTTTCTCCCTGCGTTCATTAACAATTGCCTATCTGGCTACATAAAAACGGATGTTAACTGGATACAATGCAATTACTTATAATCTAATTTTACAACTTAATTTATAAACCTGTACATTATCTTATTTCTAAATTATTATTTGTTCATTTTTGCAATTTATCTAAGTCCTAGCGCCACTCACAAAGTTTTATTTCACTTCACTTGTGTCATTACACTGACTCATTTTTTTTAAACACAAATCTTGTCCATTTCCTGTGGTGTAAATTTCTTGCATTTTATAAAACCTTGGCTTTACTTTGCACCAACCTCTTAATTTATGTTAATTGATAAAACTGTGAATCTAACTTTCGATTTGAGCTCTGCTTTATTGCCATACATTCTAAAGTAATCTCAATTAATATCGGCAATGCTTGACCGATGCAATCATGAATTAAAATTTCTACTATGACTTCTTGCAGTTGCCTGCTTACCCCAGCTCTGTGCTTTATTTGACTTGCTTTAAATTATTGATTCTGCAAGCAGAGTTGTGTAACGGGCTAAAGACCATTTCAATATGCACTCAACATGCAATAACATATCCATATAGGCACTCATATATGCACTAACAAATATTACTTGTATTAGGATAAGTAAAGAAAATTCTCAAATTTTTAAATTGTAGTTTATTAATTATTACAACTGTATGTGTTAGCAATTCTCTACGCCGGGTCTTGGACACAACGCCCACTGGTCACAACGTCCACCACCTAGTATGGCGGCCATGTTGGACACAACGTCCACTTTTAAATTTGGTCATAACGTCCACCCTGGTCACAACGTCCACCGTCACAACGCCCACTCTGGTCACAACGTCCACCTTCGCATTTGGTCATAACGTCCACTTTGGACACAACGTCCACCGCCATAACGCCCACTCTGGTCACAACGTCCACCGACGCCTCTTGAGAATAACAGTTTACGGCGTCGGTCGTAACGTCCACTCTGGACACAACGTCCACCGCCATATCGCCCACTCTGGTCACAACGTCCACTTTCAAATTTGGTCACAACGTCCACCTTGGACACAACGTCCACCGCCATAACGCCCACTCTGGTCACAACGTCCACCTTCGCATTTGGTCATAACGCCCACCTTGGACACAACGTCCACCGCCATATCGCCCACTCTGGTCACAACGTCCACCTTCGCATATGGTCATAACGTCCACCTTGGACACAACGTCCACTTTTGTTTTACTGGTTATTTATTAATAAATTTTTAACTGCTTCGTTAATGCTTTTTGAGTGGACTAATGTTCTTTAGAATTTTAAAAAAATTTGGTTTTAGGCTATTTTATGTATTTTTTGAACCAATGTATAGTTTCAACTATTTCCTCCCCATTCTTGACGATTTTGGTCCTATTTTCTGCTGGATTTTGTCTAGTGTATGTATTTCCAGCTCGTTTATCATATAAATCGGTACACGAAGAATAATGGTCCTGCATAACACTAAATATAAAGATTCGTTGGTTTTCATGAATAACTGTTTTCTTATTGTATCTGAAAGTATTCAAACCTTCCCTGTCAAAAATATTTTTATTTTCAACGTTTTACTTAGAAATTTCCAAATTTTGGTTTTGTAACTATAAACGAGAAAGAGATACCGTCGCTAAAATAAAACGTGGTTGTCGGTGCTGTCCTACTAAGTACAAATCCCCTATTGCTTTTAGTGTTTTACCACATACTTTAGAATATTTTAATGCTTATAGTAATGTAGTTTCTTAATGTTACCTAGGGTCTCTAAATGACATTGACAAATTATGCAGCTCTGTTAGTTAACTGGGTCAGATAGAGGACCTTCAGGGCCGATTTTAGATATTTGCGGACCCTAGACGAGAGAGTCAAACATGGGGTTTAGTGGTGGCATGATTTTAAATGACAGCGCTGCCCATTTCACTTTCACCAAACATATATTACACGTGAATTCCCGAAGCAAATAAAGATAAAAGTCAGCTGAAGAAAATACATATATTTTTCCACGATTGGGAGTAAAAATCAGTTTCTAGATTGGTTATAAAAATTGTGGCAGAATTTTTATTTTAAAGCATATATTTATTATAAAAAATATATAAGATGTATGTTCTTACTTATAATACAATTCAAAGCCTACTAAATATTGCAGCATAATTCCAATTGACTGGAACGCTTTATGAAAATAATTGTTTCTACTATAGGTCGTGGACAAAATAATATATACAAGGCAGGAGTGAACGCCATTTTTCCCTCTGTGTATTTGTAGCCCGGGGGCTTCGCCCTTGGGATTTAAACTTACACTTCGAACAAAATCATGCTTTACTCTTTTTTTTCTGTATAATGTACCTACTATGTAATTGTTTAAAAAAGTCATTTTAATAGGAACAGTATAAAAATTCTAAATGGGTTTACATCGAACTTCCCTCGCGCGAATTAGATCAATTTACAAATTTTAAAAAATGTATCCCATTGGGGTTTGAACCCGCCGCATCTGCATAGCGATCGTAACCGCACCTGCGTAGCAATCGACTGCGCCATTGAGCCTAATTGAAATGAGTGCGACGCGCGCTTCTATTTAAGGGAACGGTCTTACTGTTGAAACGTTTTTACCCTTTTGTGACATTATCCTGTATCTGTTGAGTCCTATTTTCGACAAGTGTAAAGCCTGACCTATGTGAAAATTATTACTTCCTTCTATTTTAAAATAAACGCAAAAATAAACAAAGTGTTAGTTTTTAAGGTGCTCACCTTGTATATGTTTGTCTGATATTTTCCCGGTTTCATTCCAGGTATATATATATATAATGTGTATGCAAAATATCATCTTCCTTCGACAAATAGTTTTTGAGTTATACCGCCAACAGACAGACGGAATTGAGAAAACCTGTTTTTCGTCATCTAGAGACCCTGAAACCTGAAAAAATCTCGGAAGGTAATTTTTTCGTGATTACAATACTTCCTTCGTCTTTCAGACGATGGAAGTAAAAAGTCACAAAATGAAAATAAATTACAAGTAATAAACAATACCTAACTAATAAAGAAAATATCGTTTTTTGTCTAGAATTTAATTCAGTGAAATCGTTTAATATCTCGTCATAATTCAAAGACCGCATTGCTTCTGCTTCTATCTGAATTATAGATAACGTTAAAGCTCTGCCCAATACAGTTTGGTAGATATAATTTTTAAGTTTTAAAAGTGAGACATATTTTTCTAGAAGCATTACAAATCGACATAGTAAAATATACTCTTAAAACATTTCTACATTGGGAAGTTTAGAAATAATAATATTTTTTATTATAAATTTTACATCTCATAACGCGAGTTTAAAGAATTCCTCGTAGGGCTGTCAATATTCTGAAAGGCCTGACGAAGACACTGGTGTGCATTTATGTCCAGTTGACAGAGTCGAAATTAAACAATTTGTACGTGTAATCACAACTTAAAATATTAATAAGTGTGCTAGAGTAGCCAATAAAACAATATTGCATCATACACAATTACGTCTTAACTTTTTATATGTATAAATAACATAAGTTGTCAGAAAACAAATTCTTCAATATATTTTTTCCATCTTAAATGGTTATCTGTAATTATTACTAAATACTTTTATGTTCGTTATCGAATTTATTTGGACAGTTGAATTTTGAATTTTACCGCAAGTACCGGGTGGCCATAAACATCTGAGATCCCGGTAGCCATGGAATTAGCTACTTATAAATGTTGGTTAGCATTATACATATTTCAATTATAATAAGTATTGGTATGAAATGTAATAAAATACAAATAAGAGGAGGAGAATGTGCCCCAGATTCTGCAGTTTAGCCTACGACTCGATTATAAAAATCTCCTGTTCTAACTTCAATACTTACTGCAATCTGTAATTTTTTGACAAATAGGAATTATAGTTGTGATGACATTAATGACACTTAGTTTAGTTGGATTCATCACTTTAATAAAGCGGTGTTGTTTCCAAAGGTAATGTGATATCAGATATTTATGGCCACATATTCAGAAAATAAATTTTTGTATAAAATAAATTGTATACATTTAGTTTTTTCAATATTTAAAGTGAGTAAGTTATGCCATTTCACCAATTTCTTTATTAAAAAGTCATGGTATACACTGTCAAATGATTTTATACTGTATAACTTGCGTAAATTCTTGAAATTAGATAGTGTAAACGTCTTTTTTAGCCAAACAGTGTAGATGAAACTACTTTGTGTGTTGTAAAAAATCAATAAGTCATTTTTTAATAATTTTGCTACTATTTTAGCTAGAGATAGTAGCAACAATATTGGCCCATAATTTTCCACAACATCCTTCCTATTATTTTGAATATTTGTACGGAATGTACAATGGCAGTTTTCAGTACATCTGGAAATATATCAGTGTTTAGGACTTGATTTAATACAAACTGCATTGGTTCGATAAAATACTGTTTTCTTCTTTTTATTGATTTTAAGTTTTCGTCCGTCAAGTTCTCTATTTCTGATGATGTGGTGTTCATTAAATTATCTATTTCTTCCTTAGTTCCTAGGGATAAAAATAAGGTCGAATTACCTGGGGCAACATTTTTATAATTAATGTATTGATTGTTTAATTAATTTTTTACCCTAAGTAGGTACATCAGCCATATCTTTACCTACCTCACTGAAATATCTATTGAATTCATCAGCGATTTCCTTTTCATTCTGGAGTTGTGTACCATATTTTTATATATTTGTTTTATGGTAGATTTACAAACAAGCACGAACATTCATACTGTAGTTTGCAGTTTTCCAGAGGCCTTTCGGATCAGAAGTTTTACTTACTTGTTCAGTATAATAATTACACTTAGCTGTTTTTATTCAAGTTGGTAATATATTGTAGTAATTTTTATAAGTTTATCGAATTTCATAAAGTAGTGCACTACATTAAAAACCGTTGAGTAACGTGATATTTTTCACCATAGCAACCATTACAGCATAGCAACGGCGATTCGTTTTACGTTTGGCACTGTCAGTCTATATACATAATACTCGAAGTTATCAAGTTAGGTTTTGCGTAAGTTTTTGACACAGACTGACGCAAAACTTGACCTGCTAACCTCAAATTTGACAAAAACTTACAGTGATCACGCCTGATCACACTGGTCCGTTGAACATCCTTGTTTTTTTTGTGAGAATGAGAGAGTTAACCGACACACCAGTGCGATGGTGGGACATTGTCGAACACAGCCCTGTACTGCCAAACAAGGTCCTTAAATATAGCAAGCGTGGAAATATATGTCATCTCAGTAACCACCATTTTCGTGCCCACTAACAATGAATTTTTGGCAAAGCCGTCGCGATTAGAGTGAGAAACGTCACAGCTTATCATTTAAAAGATTAAGGTTAGATGGTTTGAGAGTACCAGGATGTGCATCTTTGAACTGCTCTAACCATTCAAGACCTAGTTTTCGTTTATTTGGTTTTCCCGCTGACTAAAAAGGGAGAGAGTTCTGGGTTCAAAATTCAAGGTTTAGATTTCCCGCCATTTGGCGATATTTTCTTACCTACTGCATAGTGGAAATACATGGGATGACCTGTATTTCCAAGTTTGCTATATTTATGGACCTTGCTGCCAAACGCATAACATCTACTGGAGCTGCTGATGTGCTTCAGTGCATAGAAAGTAGTTCTGCTCAGCTTGGTTATGTTTAGACATTTAGTGTTACTTTTATAATATAATATTTCACATTTTTTATCAAATGCGATAAAATATACGGAACACATTAGAAAAGTGATTTTATTGCTCGTTGTTCGCTGATGCTCTTACTCAAACCAGCCATACTTGTTCAATAAAACATCACTGTTCTAAACTAGTTGCGTAATGTAGTATTTTAAGTCAACGTCCTTGAGATTTTTAAAATCTTTTGCTTTAATTTGTGCATAACATATATTGCATTGATATTTTTTTTCGTAATCCATTTTTTCGGTTTTTTTAAATTTGTTTTAACTATTTCGTCTTTTAATAATCGATTTTTAGTTATTTAATAAACGATATATTTTTCAGTTGCTAAATAATGATTTGGTTCAGAACACAACTGACCACAACTAACTAGAGTAACATGTTCAATATACTTATCCAGTTATCCTTGTAAAAGATTTTAATAGTCCTATTTGCCTGTGTGTTACCTTCAATGCTTCCTCCTTTCCTAACAGAAACAGTTGATAGTGTAGCATAATGATCTGTGATATTCGTTATTAACATGATCTCATTGTGTAATATAAAAATTGTAAATAAATTACATAACCGCTAAAAAAGTTCTTTAATATTAATTCTTTAATCTATTGTGTATATCTATTTGTGTATAGTATTTCATTAAGAAGACTATTATTTATAGATCTACTATGTATTTACATTGACAGTGATTGGAGTTATAATCAACATCAGACATGCAGAGTGATCAAAGAAGAAGTATGTACATCTGTGCCGCTACATTCTTTATTGTTCTCAAACTAGCCAAAGCTAGTTCAAGAACAATAAAGACACATATAATACATAAATTAATATTTTATTTATCCCGCTCTATAACAAATATTCTACTAAATTCAGCGATATACCGAATGTGCAGCCTGAGCAACAGATTCGCCGGAAAACTGGATTTTTACATGCCTCTGTTGAAAAGTTTAGCCGAATATATTGCACATTATTTTAATAGTTATTTACTATACATGTGGGATAAGAGGATAATTAATATACGTGTGTATAAGTTACAAACGAGTGAGTAGTACGAGTTAAGCTATTAAAAAAGCCTCAAAAACGTTTAAAAAAGCGTTAACTTAAGCAAAAAAGCATAAACTCTTACAAAAAAGCTTTATTATAAAAAACGTCATAAATGAAAAAAAAAGACTATTCATTCATTTAACTAATAACAGTAATTCTGAAGAACAAGCATGTAATGTGACACTAAAAATATCAAATGCAAACACAATTCATAGAAAAACTGTAAATGTAACACAAAAAATAAAATAGAAAACTTGGGCACTAAAAAATTAGTCTTTCAGAAAACTATTAGTTATTAAATATTGTTCTAAATGCTCCATTGTTAAATTTAGTCGCCTTTCACTTAAAATGTTCTTATATGTAAAAAAAACTTCTTTCTATGTCAACATTAGTTATTGAAGCATATTTTAAATTTACTACAATAGTCGGATCAATCTCAAAGTCTTCTACAATTTCGCCTGCCAAAATTGTGGAAATTTTATGGCCTTCTTTTTTGGGAAAAAAAACCTTCTTACATTTAGAAAGAACTATTTGACCAATTCGCCCAGGTACTGCACAAACAGCATCTTTGAAATTATTAACAAAAACTATTTCGCAAGGTGCTTTGATCGGGAACGTGCATGTGAAAATATTTATCCAGGAACATTTTGAAGGAACTATTTTGTCATTTTTTCAGTGGTATGTTAGGTTTTACAAAGATCGAAATTAAACTGTGCTTGTGCCCTGAAGTAGATGCAAACGAAGTCACAATTGTCTGTTGTTTTGGCTAATTTTTATACTTCTTTAATTGTTTTTGATGCAAAGTGGTTTTTACTTGTGGAATGGCCTATTTTTTTGTCGCACTGAATCTAGAATTTTAGTACTTAAATAATTTTACAGAAGTTTGTAAACTCTTACCATCTTAATACAAGCTTTACAAATTAATTTATTGTTTTTATATTTTCATTCATTATAGTCTCTGACAGAAAGGATGATAGGCGTATAACTATCCCCAGATCTGTCGTATTGCTCTTGTTTGTATTTTGAATTAAAATCATACAAAACGAGGCGTGACCGAGTTTTCTGCGTGTGTGTTAGTTAACCAAAATAATTCAAGGGGATACCCGAGTTTTTTAGGAATTCCCAGAAAACCACTTCACTGACTGCATTTTTAAGCATGCAAGCAAAAAATGTGTTCGCAAACGAACCAGACTGAAATATTCGATTACGAAATGAATTAGGCCGAAAATAAATGCAAACTGGCAACTTTAAAGTAAGTACAAATTAGCAATGGATCGAGACTTTATAATCACCCGGTACTTCAATTTCCTGCAATTCGTAAATATTTTCAGAAATCCTTTTCCTGCTTTGAATATTCAGACCTAGAAAACTGAAATTTTGCAGAGGTTCCCTTTACGATGTATACAAGGAACAAGGAAGGATATTTCGAAATTCAACCCCTAAAGGGGTAAAATGGGGGTTCCAATTTTGTATGGAAAAATAATATTAAATAGACATTTCGACTTGACACTTTCTAGGAGTACTCATCCCAAGAGTCATCGTGCTGATTGCTCTTAGAAAACTGCCGTCGGGGTTCGACCCTTGGTGTGTGCAAAATTATCGGTATGTCTCGCCCTTGTTATATTACTAATGATAACACGTAAAACCACGTTTTTTCAGTGACGTCAACCTTCTCTTTTATTTTTAGTTTTTAGGGACTTGTAAATACTTAGCTACTGGTACAATAAGGAAAAGTTTTTTTCGAATGAGGTGTAACGCAAACCAATGAATCTTTAGGTATATTTAGTGTTATAATATAGGGTGTCTTAAAATGAATTACATCTAGTATGCTTTGAAATTCGAGGTTAGTAGGTTAGGTTTTGCGTCACTTTTGACACAAACTGACACAAAACCTAACCTTCTAACCTCGAATTTCACATAGACTTACAGTCTTGCCAATTTCAAGTAAAATTTTAGATTGCATTATGGGAAATTCAAAGCTAACTAGATGTAATTCACCCGGTATGACCCTTATGCTTCGTATACCGATTTATATGAGAAATTAGCTGGAAATACATACACTAGACAAAAACCAGCAGAAAAGAGAGACATGGGAAAGAAATAGTTGAAACTATACATTGATTAAAAAATACATAAAATAGCCTAAAACCAATATTTTTTAAAATTCATTAGTCCACTCAAAAAGCATTAACGAAGGCAGTTAAAAATTCATTCATAAATAACCAGTAAAACAAAAGTGGGCGTTGTGTCCAAGGTGGACGTTATGACCAAATTTGAAAGTGGACGTTGTGACCAGAGTGGGCGATATGGCGGTGGACGTTGTGTCCAAGGTGGGCGTTATGACCAAATGCGAAGGTGGACGTTGTGACAAGAGTGGGCGTTATGGCGGTGGACGTTGTGTCCAAGGTGGACATTCTGACCAAATTTGAAAGTGGATGTTGTGACCAGAGTGAGCGATATGGCGGTGGACGTTGTGTCCAAGGTGGACGTTGTGACCAAATTTGAAAGTGGACGTTGTGACCAGAGTGGGCGATATGGCGGTGGACGTTGTGTCCAAGGTGGGCGTTATGACCAAATGCGAAGGTGGACGTTGTGACCAGAGTGGGCGTTATGGCGGTGGACGTTGTGTCCAAGGTGGACGTTGTGACCAAATTTGAAAGTGGACGTTGTGACCAGAGTGGGCGATATGGCGGTGGACGTTGTGTCCAGAGTGGACGTTACGACCGACGCCGTAAACTGTTATTCTCAAGAGGCGTCGGTGGACGTTGTGACCACAGTGGGCGTTATGGCGGTGGACGTTGTGTCCAAGGTGGACGTTGTGACCAAATGCGAAGGTGGACGTTGTGACCAGAGTGGGCGTTGTGGTGGTGGACGTTGTGACCAGGGTGGACGTTATGACCAAATTTAAAAGTGGACGTTGTGTCCAACATGGCGGCCATACTAGGTGGTGGACGTTGTGACCAGTGGGCGTTGTGTCCAGGCCCCTCTACGCCAACCATAACAATAAAGCGACTGGTGCCTGATGACTCATTTGCAAGAATTCTGTTTTATAAATATTCTTATATTTCATAGTAGTAATGTAATCCAGGAGACGAAGGTCAAATGTTAGTTGAAGGGAGTGGAGACATTAAGTTTCATTAAGTTTCGAGATTTTGTAGAGTTCAGAGCTTAAATAAATGTATATGATTTTGCTGAATTTTAATTCTTATTTTAATTGAGAAAAGCGGCTCACAGAGCAGCGGTGGGATAGTGAACTTTTGTCACCGAAGTGATTGGTGACTGATTGTTTGTTGGTGTCATAAAATTGAAACAAAATGCAAGCAGACGATCGGGACAGTCGTGCAAAGCGCCGACGACTTGATGAAGGCTTGCGACGTGACAGAGATGTGTCTCCGTGGACACCACCCCGTCGTACATCCGGAAGCGCGAACACCAGCACTTCCGATGAGCGTATAGGACACCTGGAACACCTAGTGGACGAACTAAAAATGCGTAACAGTTTATTGGAACAACGTAGTTTCCAGTTCGCGTTCGGTTCGGACAAATTTAATTGTGTACCGCGTTTTCAACCCGGAATTTCGAATTTGACGGCTGTGCAGTGGATATATAAAATCGAACAAATGGCAGCGTCAAACGGGTGGAATGATGTGACGAAAATCAGTTATATGCAGAGCCGTTTACATGGACTTGCAAAGAGGTGGTACGATAGTCTTTCTAAATACGATTATGGCTGGGATGAATGGAAACGAAAAATCCTTCAAGCATTCCCAGATCATCGTGATTTCGCGACCTCTCTAAGAACCATGTTGATCAGAAAGAAGGATGAAGCCGAATCGTGGAGCCAATATTACTTTAGTAAAATGGAACTCATTCGAGCATGTGAACTATCGGAAAAACAAGCCGTTTCTTGTGTGATTGATGGTATTCCAAACGAAGTAATACAAACAGGCGCTCGTGCAGGCCGATACGAAAACCCAGAAGTGCTGTACTCATCCTTTTTGTCAACGCTGGTGACTCAAAGTACTGGAAAACAGTTTGTACAAAGTCAGCAAAGCACAAGACCAACATTCAAGGACAATAAGAACAAACGGGAAGACCGACATGTTCGAACGGGTACCTCATTCTCGCGTCATAGACCCAAATGCTATAATTGCCATGAAGTCGGCCATTTGGCAAATACGTGCTCAAAACCCAAAATGGAGTGCTCGAAATGTAAAAGATTGGGCCACCTTAGTGCAAATTGTCACAGAAATACCGAAAAGAGTGCGGTAAACGCGAAGGTGACCTGCAAAACTGTCGGCGGAGATAACAAAGCTTTTTATACTCCGTGCGTGATCAACGGACAAACATTTTTGGGTTACGTGGACACGGGTTGTGGAGGTGTAATTATCCGACAAGATGTAGCGGATAGTTTGCAACTTGAAACTGAGAAAAGTTCTGCAGTTGTCTACGGTTACAACAATAGTGAAACCAAGGTTTTGGGAACAGTCAACTTGACGTTACAAGTGGACTTGGCCAAGGCGAACGTACAAGCTTTGGTGGTGGAAAACTCTGCCCAAGTTTATCCAGTGTTGATCGGACAGGGATTCCTCAATCAGAATAAAATTTTGGTAGCACGAAAGGATGAAGTTCGCATCTTGGAGGACGGACAAGACGCTCTGCCAGGTCTAGATGCGATTCCGGTTCGAAAAATCACCATCATGGCCGACGAAGACGTTGAAGTGCAGCCGAAATCCCTGGGTTACGTACCCGTGATGAATAAGCAGCAGTACGATGGTGAAGTATATGTCGAAGGTCAGGTAAGAAGCTTACCCTTACGAGACCATCTTATCGTTAGATGTGTAACCCGAGCGCAACAAGGTTGTGTGGGTGTTTATAATGTGTCTGATTTACCTGTCGTTTATCGCAAAGGTCAAATTATAGCACGTGGTAATATTTGTGAACAATATATAACCCATCATGATAGTGAACTAAGAGAATCAAGTCAAGTATTATCAGTAACGGGTATCACGAATCGCAAGCTTTTCGAATTCGATGATATAAAGACACTCGTTCCCACGTTATTAGCCGAAAATGTCAAAACTCGTCTTTTGAACTTACTAAATGAATACCGCGATTGTTTTGCTACAACAACTAGCGAGTTGGGAAAATGTAAAAAGGTAGAAATGGAAATTAATTTAAAAGATGACGAACCTGTAATATACCGTCCTTACAGGTTATCCTTTACTGAAAGACAGCACACGCGTGATATTATAAATGATCTGCTTAAAAATGATATTATCCAAGAATCCAACTCAGCATACGCTAGCCCAATTTTATTAGTCAAAAAGAAAGGCGGTGATACGCGACTATGTGTAGATTTTCGCAAACTAAATGCGAAAACAATAAAAGACAAACATCCTCTACCTCATGTTGAGGAACATCTTGATAGACTGAAGGGTTGCGAATACTTTACAAGTCTCGATCTCGCAGCTGGGTATCATCAAATATCTATGGCAAAAAAATCAATTCCAAAAACCGGATTCGTCACTCCGGATGGGCATTATGAATATGTACGTATGCCCTTTGGGCTTGTTAACGCGTCAGCGGTCTTTCAGAGAACAATTAATAAAGTGTTAGGACCATTACGGTTTAATGTGGCCATGGCCTACATGGATGATGTTTTGTTACCATCAAAAAATATCGAGGAAGGTTTAACTTCTCTAAAACAAGTCTTAAACGTATTTAGAGAATCAAACCTCACAATTAAGTTGTCAAAGTGTTTATTTTTCCAACAAAAACTAGAGTACTTAGGTCACGAGATTAGTGCACAAGGCATAAAGCCAGGGACGCAAAAGACCATTGCAATAGAACAATTTCCTAGACCCAAAACTGTGCATGAAATACGACAGTTTATTGGGCTTGCCAGTTATTTTCGTAAGTACATAGCGAATTTTGCGGTAATTGCTTCACCTTTGACGCACCTAACAAGAAAAGATGTTCCGTTCGTGTGGCACGAAGAACAGGAGTTGGCTTTCAATCTCATCAAAAATAAATTAACAAGTCGACCAGTATTAGCGATCTATGATGCAGAAGCGCATACAGAAGTACATACAGACGCGTCACAAAAAGGTTTAGGTGGTATTTTACTCCAGAAACAAAAAGACAGCTCATTAAAACCGATTAAATTCTTTAGTAGAAAAACTAGCAAAGAGGAACAACGGTATCACTCCTATGAGTTAGAGACGCTTGCCGTTGTTAGTTCTTTGCTGCATTTTCGGGTATACTTGATTGGTCTTCAATTTACAGTTGTGACTGATTGCAATGCTTTGCGTACTGCACTAACAAAGCGCGACCTGATCCCAAGGATAGGTCGATGGTGGTTACAACTCTCGGAGTTCGACTTCTCGGTTGTATATAGACCCGGTGCGTCCATGTCACATGTGGATGCTCTAAGCAGAAACCCAGTGTTGACGGATTTTCAGGACTTAGATCGTATCCCAGTTCTTACGATGAATGTTGTCACGGACGATTGGATATTATCGGCTCAGCTGAATGATGAAAGATGTAAATACATACTCGAAGTGTTAAATCGGTCACCCGTTGACGCCGAGGAACGCGACCTTCATAAACAATATAAAATACGACAGCACCGACTTTATCGTCAGACTGAAAACGGGTCACGATGGGTCGTTCCTAAATTAGCACGTCGACAAATTTTGCGGTATTATCACGATGATATGGGTCACTTTGCTCTCGATAAAACTTTAGAAATAATTAGTAAAACTTATTGGTTTCCGGGGATACGACGTTACGTTGCAAAATATATCACAAATTGTTTAAATTGTTTGTATAATAAAAAGCCGACAGGAAAAAAACCAGGGTTATTAAACCCGATACCAAAAAAATTAACACCGTTCGACACCATACATTTGGATCATTTAGGACCGTTCGTGAGGAGTAATAAAAAAAATAGTTACTTATTGGTGATTACTGAAGCCTTTACAAAATTTATTTTACTTAAAGCAGTACAGAGTACCAAAGTGGGCCCTGTACTTAATTTTCTAATGACAGTGATAGATATATTTGGTGTACCTATGCGTATCATATCAGATAGAGGATCTTGTTTCACCTGCAAAAAGTTTACAGACTTTTGTAAAGATTTAGGGATAAAATCAGTCTTAAATGCCACGGCAACTCCTAGGGCAAACGGTCAGGTGGAGCGAATGAATAGTACAATCCTACACTCTTTGGCTAGTTCCTTAGAGGACGGTGAAGACAAGTGGGATCGAAACAAAACAAAATTCAATTTGCTTACAACACGACTGTAAATAAGACGACCGGAAAAAGTCCATATGAATTAATGATGGGTTATAGACCGCGAAATAAAGGTGATGCATTTTTAAGAAATGAATTAGAGGTAGATGTTACCTGCAAGACGGGAACGTCAGACACTATCCAAGAAATTCGTAACGATGCGAACGTGAGAATTTTAACGGAGCAAACAAAGGCTAAGAAACGTTTCGATGCGAAACGGCGAGAAGCTCCCAAGTACAATGTGGGTCAACAAGTTGTGATCCTAAAGAATGTTGGACCTAATGATGGAAAGAGCAAAAAGTTGCTTCCAAAGTACGACGGTCCCTTCATAATCAAAGAGGTGTTGCAACACGATCGATATTGTATTGAGGATATCCCAGGTACGACGCGTGCCAATAAGTTTTACAAGGGTGTGTGTTCAGTGGATAAGATGAAACCATACCCTGATGTCACTTTTGATGATGAAAGTGATAACGAAGGTAGTGTATCACGTGATGGCTAAAGGTTTAGCTGGAATACACCGTATGACCGTTTAAGAAATGGTTGTGAACCGATGACGTATTGGTTAAGAATCGTTAACGTAACGGGATAACCGCTAAAGAGTGGGTGCATGATAAGATGTAACGAAAAAGTCGTTACATTTGGGCTGGTTAATTGGCCATCACCAATGTTTTGATTTGTGGGTTACAGGTGTCGGGATGCAAGTAGATACCCGCGAGGACGCTGGGTGTCGTAGCATGGCCGAAACTGTTAGCAATTCTCTACGCCAACCATAACAATAAAGCGACTGGTGCCTGATGACTCATTTGCAAGAATTCTGTTTTATAAATATTCTTATATTTCATAGTAGTAATGTAATCCAGGAGACGAAGGTCAAATGTTAGCTGAAGGGAGTGGAGACATTAAGTTTCATTAAGTTTCGAGATTTTGTAGAGTTCAGAGCTTAGATAAATGTATATGATTTTGCTGAATTTTAATTCTTATTTTAATTGAGAAAAGCGGCTCACATATGTATATTTATAAAAACCAAGTAATGAAATTAACGATAAAACATAATAATTATTATAGTTTATGGCGATTATCTTCTAATATGGATTTGTAACTTGAAAAGCTTCTTTCTACGTCACAAGATGTGATAGGGCAATATTTAAATAAGTGAGCATTTTGAACAGTAAAATTTGGTTCGTCAACGTCATTTGTAAACTGGCCATTTAAAATGTCTCGAATAGATTTTATAGTTGACAAACCAGAATTTTTTTAAATTAAATTGTCTAATTTGTCGCATATTTTTTTACAAACTTCGTTTTTGTTTTTACTTAAACTAGATTTTAAATCTATTAATTTTAAAGATTCGGTAAGAAGCAAATTTTGAGATTCCGATTTCATAATAATAGTGGGGATATCTGAAAAGTGTGCTTTTATGAAGGAGAGCTGAGACAGTAACTCTGGAGCTTGCAAACATTTTGACAGTCTGCGTTAAAAATAAGTCCTGGAAGGTTCAAGAAATTACACGCTTATAGTTTTAAAACTACTATTTCGGCATGTGTTTTGTTTTTAACAAATATTGGAAAATTTATTGTCTAATATTAATGGGAAAAAATAGGCAAATATGCACTTTCATGCTCTTACCACGTCATATATGCGCTAATAACCGAAAACGCCTTATATATGCAAAATAAAATATATTTTTTTGGGATGTAGACATTGATAAAAAGTGTATATTCTTAAGAAAAAGCTTCTTATGCCCAATAGCAAAAAATATGTAAATATGCATTTGCCCATCTCTAATCATTACAATATATTTATCGCTTTTATACGGGTTTCCCGTCTTTGATTTGACATTGATTTTAAAGTACAGTAAGTAACTAATATAATGCGGATTGCCTCGCAATACATTGACACTCAAAATTATCACCTACTATATAGCAATAGTCTGCAAAAAGTGATTTAGCAGTGAACGTCTTAAATGATATAAAAATCAATTTTATTAAACTGTAATCCATCAGAGTGCCGCCCTTGTGTGGGGAATAACCTGCACACCTACACGCGGCAGCCCTGAACATGTAGACACAAATTTCCTTAGGAGTTCCTTTTAGATCCACGAAAACTAACAAAAGGTTTTTCTCCAGTGTGAACTTTGCTTGGCCTCGAAATGGATGACTTCACATTTGATTGGATAATAACTGCATTAAAGTCGCTGCACAAGCTGCCTTTATAAAAGGAAACAAAATACACAAATAATACCCTCATTCATATGCGTTTATTTATAAAATCTTACAAAACCAATTGCATTCGAGATTGCAACAAAACTAAAATAACACAAAGGCACTTCTACGTGCAAACATTAACCAAAGGCACCTGATGAAAATTTCTTAGAGAATTTGGAAGTCATTATTGTCACGCTACTAGTCCAGCCTACGCACCCTACATCTACTATGTGGCAACTCTAAATGACATGTCTACAATTGCTAGTATCTCTATAAAAGCCCTATTATATCTTAACAATAAGTACTTGTTTTTAGCATAAAAATGTGAAGTGCATGCAGAATCGGTTTTCATTAAATATGTTTATACACAAGACACAACAGCATGTACTATACATTTTTACCACGTCTATGGCGAAATACCTCTACAAAGCATTAATTTTGTTAACAATCATTTGGCACTCGTATCACATCAAAGGTCACCTGTAAAGTATACGCAGACATCACATAAAATACAATAACCTAACTATAATCGTTCAACTTTACCAACGGGACCAACACAAAAAGCTATTAAATCGTAAGCACTATGGCAGCGTTGAATATTAATAGTGTTTGCGCAATACTGCCATATTGCGGTGTTTTGTATCACGTTATTAAAGAAAGATACTCATATTCCAATCTCACATTAAAATAAATTATTCTCTATTCAACGAACGAGGCATTTGTACTTTCACAAATAAAAACCGTTGCCAGTTACATATATCAAACAAGTAGAGACACTCACTGTCGGCTCCTTTGATCTCAAAATTCCGATTTGGATGACCTTGAACGGCTCCTGGCGGATATTTTCCGATAGTTCTAACAGATGGCGCCACTACTTGATCACATCATGATTGGTAGCACGGCTAGTACCTGGCTCCAATTGGTAGAATTTTGTGCTGCCATCTGATAGTGAAGCTTAGAAATACCCCCCGAGTTACTGTCCCAAGCACTCTAGACAGATTTCAACATTTGGCTTGAGTGTCTCTTCTTGTTTGATGTATGTACGCTGCCGTTGCTACTTAAAATTCTACCTCTAAAAACAATCTGGTGCATATTTGTTATTAGTACGACTAGCACAAGCTCGCTGCCTGCTTGAATAAGAACTTCCAACCTAAAAACCGATAGAAACCTTCACCTTTGGAACCCCACAGATTCAAATCACAGCAAAGTCTGAAGAGTGCAACAATTCCCACCAAAGACAGACGGCAAATCCAACATAAAAACTACTAAACCCTCTGCTGAATGCTGCCCGAATGCGGCATGGGCAGCACATCGGGGGCTGCTACAGAAGCGGAATCGGCAGCCTCATGCAGATTAGCAGCACCGTTGGAAGACATCGTAGCCAGGGCTTCATTATACGAAGGCGGAAGTTCACTACTCCCGCTCTCTGGATTTCTGGTAGAGTCATCGTACGAGGGTGGCGCGTCGTCCTGCACCGCATTGTTGGCTCTCTCACTCGCAGCAGCTATGGCTGTGATTCTGTGCACGATCAGCACCGACAACCGGCCTGCTCCTCGCTCCTCCAACAGGCAGCTGGCAGATGGGTTGGTGGTGCGCTGGTTGGTGCAAACCCGGTGCGAGCAGGCAGCTCTAGCAGCAGTCAGCCTCTGCCAACCGCGGTCGGTTCTCCTGCCGACAAGATAGCAGAGCCGCACGATGCCCACTACCACCAATATAATTGAGACAGGAACTGAAAAGTTGCAATTGAGTTAATTTCCTCTTCTATTTAGTCACCGCTTACCTGTATAGTAGAAGTGCCTGAAGCTGCTTTTGTACTCATACGTCGAACCTTTGGAAGAGTCTGTAAAAAGTTGAGATTTTGGTTGTAAGTGTTTCGCTACAGAGATTACATACTGTCATGAAACCGTGTCACTTAAATTAAATAAAACAAAATTGGTAGGGCGTATGATTGGTTTACCAAAAATAAATAATTTTTTTGCATAGTGATTATGAGTAGTCTTTTTTTAATCAAAAATCGTAAAGAAGGTAACACTTTTTTGACTAATTTATTGAAATTTGTAAAGGTCTACTTCGTGTCACCTTGTTATTTAATAATCACCTAGGTATTTAACCATTATTCTGCTAGATATAGAACTAAACTGTATTTCTTACATTGCAGTAATTAGATTAAAACGTATTGTGTACCTAAAACTTGCAGTGAATGTTTCGCGTGCTCGAAGAGGGAAGTGGAATACTGATCCCGTGTGCTATTATTAGAACTGCCTGTGACGGAGTGACGTAGCGGTTTGGTGCGCGAGCGGAAGCGCTGGGAAGACATTCGCACGGTAATAAGCGACCTGTGCGTACATCCAAGCAAAAAGTGACACCACGCGAAGTGTTATAAAGTGCCAGCTATTCCAGCTGCCATTTGAGCTCCAAGAAAGCCAGTCGACTTTGCCAACATACGAAGTCTTTGTGAGTAGCCACCAAAGCCACGGACCTAACTTTTTGGTCATCTTGCTCCGAAACAAAGGCAAGTATAATAAATTACATTTGATGAGTGAATCTATGGCCTAGAAACATTGGAAAAACCAAAGCCATAATAAGGAATCAACTGCTATTGCAACAAATTGTGCAATAGCTGCAAAGAGCCACGTCAGAACAAGGCGCTTGCATCATTCTGTTGAAATATCGTGTCAGCTGATTTTAAGCTACTGGAGTCACGGCTGCAATAAGTGAACTTGTGTGTGAAATTTACAATTAACATTGTGGATTTTTTAACTTGGCGTTGATAATTAATAAGCCATACCTACACTTAAGGAGTGTATTCAAGCATGTAGATTCAGCATTAAGTACTTATAAAAATTGAGAAAAGTAATTTCTACGTTCTCCAGGCACTTTTTTTTTTATTAGAATGCAGTCAGTTTTTCAAAGAGGCTTCATATATCAAGTTACGCCATAAAGATGTTTTTTTTTTACATGGAACTCATAGTTGATTACGCCATCAGGAGACAGAGATATTTTCCAGTACCCATTTAGTGCGCCGGTCTCCGATAATGCCTTTATCTGCTTTCCAATAAAAAGTTTGATTAGGGCGATCCTATTGGGGTTGACGGAGGCACATTTTAAAATTATTTTGATAAATACAGGGTGTCTCAAAAAGTTTGGCTTAAAAAATAATTCATTTTTTTAATGGAACACCCTGTATTTCTTTACGGCTATTCAAGCCCCTATAGGTTCTACGTTAAACTCTTAACTATTCTTTTAATTTGCATGTAGCAGTTCCAACTTATGAAAGTTTTGAGGATTTTTTGTCAATATCAAGCTTGCATTTAAAACATATTTTCCCCATTTTTCAATATTTCTTCTCTGAAATTTGAGGGGGTTATCTAGGATTTAAATGACTAAAATTAAAAAAAACAAGATATTTCAATACAGGGTGTTTAAAATACCGGTTCAAATTTCAATATTTTCAATCTTTACTTTCTAATTTTTTTTAAATAGAACACCCTATATTTTATTGCAGGAATAAATAGAGCCTTAAATGTCCTTTATTTAGACTCCAACATGTACTTTAATCTAAAGAGTGTTTGAGAAATTAAGCTTTTAATAAAAAATCACGATGAATATGTACTGTTTGGCGCATGGTTTATAATAGTGCCAGTAAAAAAGCGATTTGACTGTTAACCGGCTTTCGGTTAACCGTGGTTTTTTCATAAATCGAACACTGTTAAACCGGTTAACGAACCAGTTTGTGTACCTGTTTAAGAACCAGTTTGCAAACCTGTAAAAGAACCGGTTTGTAAACCTCTTTAAGAAACGGTTTGTAAACTGGTTGATGAGGCGGTTTGAAAATCTGTTTATAAACAGGTTTAAAATCTGTTCATAAGTCGGCTTAAAAACCGATTTATTAATTAATTTAAAAGTTTATTCTTATCTTAATACTAAAAATGCAAATGTATAGCCTCCACATTTTATAAGTATAACCAATTTCGTTGTTTATAAATCGATTTTAATCCTGTTTATAAACAAATTTTTAAACTGGATCGTAAACCGATTTAGAAATCGGTTTTTAAACAGATCTACAAAACTGTTTATGAAAAGGTTATATTCTGGTTTCCGGTTTTTATTTATGAAAAAACCGTGGTTAACCGTGAACCGGTTAACCATGAAATCAATTGTTTTACCAGCACTATTAAAATCCATGCGACAAATAGTACACATTTATCCTGATTTATTTATTAAAAGCTTAATTTATCAAACACTCCTCACATTAAAGTACAACATGCTGGGGTCAAAATAAAGAAAATTTAAGGCTCTATTTATTCCTGTAATAAAATATAGGATGTTCCATTTAAAAAAATTGAGAAAATAAAGATTGAAGATATTGAAATTTGAACCTGTATTTTGAACACCCTGTATTAAAATATCTCATTTTTATGAAACAACAGTATTTTTGTATCCTACATGACTACCGCCTTAATGTTTAGAGAACAAATATTCAAAAGTGGGAAAAATGTGACGTTTTAAATGAAAGCTTGATACGGACAAAAAAAATACTAGAAACCTTCATAAGTTGGAAAGAATAAAAGCAATTTAAAGAAAAAGTTAAAATTGAATGTAGAACTTATAAAGGCTCAAATAGCCATAAAGTGATACATGGTGTTCCATTTAAAAAAGTAATACTCTTTTGAGCCAAACTTTTTTGGAACACCCTGTATATGTCAAAATAATTTTAAAATGTTAGTAGAGTGCATTTTCTGGTTCTGAGACCTCCCCCCACCGCTGTGTGAAGGGGAAGTCAAGGTCCAGACTACGTTCAAGATCAAGGTCATTTACTACCCCCTCCCACTCGGAATTCAAGTTCAAGGTCATGTCCTCCCCCACCATTCACATTTCAAGGCCAAGGCCATGGCCATTCCCTCCCGCTACCATTCGGATTTCAAGGCCAAGTTGAAGGTTCAAGTCAAATTCGAGTTAACACAAAAATTGAAATAGTGCTGCTTAGAACAGACCGTGCAAGGGTAACACATTTAAAAATATTTAGGCAAGAAGTAAGCGCGTCCAAATTACAACTCGACTAGGATTCGAACCTAGGTCCTATTCATCCGCAGCGGTATAGTGTACCATATCCTCAGCCAAGAGTGTCTTTACCGCTAGACCATCGAGTCTTATTTTCTCTATTAATGGGTATATCACTTCTACTGTAGTATCTTCATCAATTTTCAGCATGCTTATCGTTACTCCATCAATTCCTGGTGCTTTACCACTTTCCATTTGTTGAATTGATTTTCGTAGTTCTGCTTCTGTCGGTCTACCAGTAATGATGTTTATTTCATGGTTCTGGTAAATTGTATTTCTTCTTGTTTCGTATTCATTGCCTCTTGCAAATGCTCTTTCCAGCACTGCAGTTGTTGATCGATTGTAGTATTTGTCCCTTTTTATCCTTTATTTGCAAGTTTTTTGTCTTTCTTTCTTTCTCTGTTGGTTCTTTTATTATTTTATATAGTTCTTTACTATTTCCGGTTTTTTATGCTTTGTCTGCTTTCTCTGCTAAATTTTCTAGGTTTTTTTGTCTGTCGTTTTTAAAGCGTTTCTTAACTTCTTTGCAAGCCATTACATATTTTTTATGATTTTCTCCTTTCACACTATCATTTTGTGCTTGTAATACACAGTGTTTCCATTCTTTTCTCACTTTCACGTTTTCTCATGTGTCTTGACGTATCCAATCTGCAATTGTTTATTTTTAACTTTAGGTATTTCTAAACATGGATCTTAGAATGTGCACTGTTACCACACATCTTCTACGGTCTGGTTATAATTTATTTCTGTTGCTTTTTGTTGTATTCTATTAATTAGTGCAAGTCTTATTTGTGGATCTTTTAATTTCTCCATATCATAACACGTTCTTGTATGCTGGTTTCTTGATTTGTTAACTTTTATAAGGTCACAGGGACACACAGGGGTCCAAGGCAACGAGAAGGCAGACGAACTAGCCAAACTCGGAGCCAGGGAAACTTGTTTTGGACTGGAACCCCTTCTGGGTATAACAAGGCAGCAGGTCTCAGCAGCCCTAACCGATGGGCCTACAAGATCAGCAAGGAAAAGTTGAAAGAGTGCAGGGGCTGTCGATAGGCAAAGTACCACATAGGAGGATTTGATTCAAAGAAATCGGTCTGGCTAATGGGAAAGAGCCAGAGAATCACAAATCTTTTGATAGGGATCTTGACAGGCCACTGTAAACTAAAGAGACACCTAGCACTGATAGGAGTCGAAGAAGATCCCATTTGCCCAAGATGTGGGAGGGATGAGGAAACATCCTTTCACTACTTGGGAGAATGTGAAGCGTACCAGCGACTGAGGTATAGAACCTTAGGAGCAGCTACGCTTCGAATAGAAGAGTTGAACTCTCTATCCCGGGCCGATATCCTGATGTTCATTAGAAAATCAGGAAGGTTTAAGCAGGGAGAAGAGCCCATCGAAGAGGATGATAATGAAGGTGGTTGAGGAGATGCCATAGGGATGGTAAAAACGGCCTATGGTGGCCTACTTGCTAGACGTCGGTCTCCCCTCAACTACTACTACTACAACAAGATCGCAGCGGATATTTGCTGTTATAAGATAGTGATCCCTGTCAATATCAGCTCCTCTTTTATTAGAAACGTACTAGAGTGGAACACCCAAGGAAACAGAGCCAGAGGATGACCTGGACGAGAAAAGTAGTAGAAGAAACAGGAATGGCCTTTTCGCAGTTGAAAATAATAATGGATGACAAACAAAAATGGAGAGACTATAGAAACGCCTTCCCAAAAGGGAATAATAGGAATCATTATTATTATTATTATGTAAGAATTATTTCATATCAAAAGCAAATTCAAACACCTGTACTTTCATAGGGTACCGATTTTGAGTTTCATCATAGCAGTAAGTATAAGCAACAATTGTATAGATTTTGTTCTTTATAAATTTAAAAATTGCAGCTCGTTTGTTTAATTGCACTTCAAACAACAGAGGAGATATAATCGTCGACAAAAGTTAACATGGACATAGGGTGGACTTTGTCAACACTCGGAGCTGATCTCATGGCCATCTTGCTACGAAATACGGGCAAGTTTAGTTGCTGTAATTACATTCTACGAGTGAATGTATGTCCCACAGGAAGATTGGGAAACCCCAAAACCGTAATAAGTAATTAACTGTTGTTGCAACGCATTGCGCAAACAACTGCAATGAGCCCCAACACGCCCAAAGGACAGGTGCGCGAACTTGCTGAATTAGCAGAGCCAGGCCTAAGCGCTGCATCATCTTGTTGACCCACCGCTTCAGCTGATTTCGAGCTACTGTAACCAGGACCGCATTAAACAAACTTGATTTAAACATTGCATGTAGATTAAGCATCAAGCTCTTGGACTATGCCGTGCTAAAATTAATAACGCATATAACATTTATCGATTGACATGGTGTATTCTTTTTATGTATTCCCATGCATTTTTTTTTTTACAGGTTATATACCTGTTCATGTAAACTGTTTGGTTTTCATTTCTGGCAGTATTTGCATGCACAATTATAGAATTATAGGTGATCACAAGCAGGCCGTCAACAGTAATATTGACATTTCCCTTAGCTGCACTGAGGTACGAGCGGGTCTTGTACTTCTACGACTAAGTTAACTAGCAAACAAAGAGCATTATAAATTCATAGTATAGTAGAGTATAGGGCACAGGAAAAAAACGCATTACAGTATACAGTGCCTAACGCAACGCTAAATAAAAGTACAATTACAGTTTATGGCGACCAACGTGGGGCTACATAAAAGTACCATTACATAACCAAAAACCAAATACTACTGCCTCTCTTTCATTGTCTATTATACAACCACTATTTAATCCTCTGTATTTAATTTTGCTTCCGTGTTTAAACAATAATTTCTCCTTAAAAAACAGGTTTCACATGTATTTAACTACTCACCCATTAAGTCGTCATATTTCAACTCAGGAAATGTATCTGAAAACAAAATGTATTGTTCTAATAACGATAAAACTAAAATTTAAACACTTCCAAAACTTACAATTGATCATTGGAATGTCAAAATCAAACTTAGAAGGCTTATTGGTATCCGAATACGTCCATTCCGGCACTGATGGCCACTTATTGGCCCCCAGGCGGCTCCAGTCAATGACAGGCGGTTTGTTAAATGCAGGTGGCTCTGAAGTCGAGAGTTTACTAGCATTTAGTTTGTTGAGGGAGTCGTGCAGCAGTTCGTCTAGTACATTATCGTAATTAGGGTTATTTCCTAAACAGATAATGCCTCTTGTTGATATCTGTAAGCAACAATGGGAAGCTAAAGTGGTTACCTGCATGCTTTATTTGGAATGGCCCATCATCCCTCAGGTGACTCCGGTCAATGACAGAGGGGTTGTTAACTGTCGAAACTTTACCACCATATAGTTTGTCGAAGGGGTTTTCACGCAGTTCTTTTAATATGTCATCCAAATTACTTCCTAAACAGAGAATGCCTGTTGTTGATTTCTATAAGCTCAGATAGGAAGCTGAAGTTGTTACCTGCAGGCTTTAGGAATGGTTGTCCATTGTTCCTTGGGTTGTTCCAGTTAAACATAGGTGAGTTGTTAACTTCAGATGGCTTCGGAATTGACACTTTACCAGCATCTAGTATATTTTGACGCAATTCCTTTAGTATGTCATCGTAATTACTTCCTAAACAGAGAATGCCTGTTGTTCAATTCTGTAAACACAGATAGGAAGCTAAAGTTGTTACCTGCAGGCTTCAGGAACGTTTGGCTGTTGTTGCTTGGGTTTTTCCAGTCAAAGATAGATGGCTTCGAAGTCGAGGCTTTACCAGCATCTTGTTTGTCAAAGGAGTCGAGCAGTTCCCTTAATACATGATCGGGGTCGTTTGGAGATGCACTTTCTAAACAGAGAACCCCCGTTACTGACTATGCCAGAAGTGGAAAGCTAAAATTGTTACCTGGGTAATACACATTACGCTTTGGCTTATTGGCGCTGTCTTTGCGAGGCTTGACTGTTACAAACACAGACTTCGACTGGTTGTGTGCTGCATCTGAGCAGATGTAAGTTCCATGGTCTTGAATGGTTACTGGCAAAAACTGCAGCTTTGATGGCTCCGACGTGAAAAGAATGCTGTCTTTATGTGGCTTCAACATCTTTTTGGGCTGAAATCTGTTTGTTTATAATTAGTATTCACTAAAGTCAAATTTTAAAGCCAAAATATTACGATTTAAATAGTTTCTCGAGATAGTTTCTTTTCGAATATGATTTTCGCGCATGGCCCACTTTTGGCATTGCGTGAATTAAATTTTGCTCAAGACACCAGCGGAGAATTTCTCGTTGCGGTCGTTCTTTTGATAGCAACCCGCGGTCAAAGGAGACTAGGCTCAATCGATATAATTTTAGAAGCCACCTCCGGCGATTTGGCATTGTTTTATCCAGCAGGCTTGAAAGCTTTAGTTTTGTAACAATTGACCAACGCACTGCGGCGTCCTTCATGCACGTTCAGGCTGATTTCCAGCTTTGGTGAGATTTTCCTTTATAGTTTTTCTGTGAGTTCTAATTTGTTGGTATTAGGCCTGCTTCCAAGACAAGGGCCTTTGGGTTCCCAGCCCTCAACCTAACACCTCCAGACCGAGGCTGGCTAGACCCATCTGGAATTGCAAGATAGTGCCTTTTAAACCCCTCATAAGTACATGCATTAAACTTCAGCTTGCTGTTTAATCATCGGAAATGGGCTTTTGCCTAAGAAATAACAGTTCAAGGAAGGCCTTCGATTAACAAACTGTACGCGATAACGATCCATCTTTTTGTACAACGCTTGATGCGATGGTAATTCATCTTTTCTTATTGCTGAATTTTTGTATGTACCTTATGCGTATTTCCCCGAGCGTCTTCAGGCGCTCGACACGACCTTACGATCGACGGAAGCTTCAAGTAAAGTGAAATAACTTTTCAATCGTTTGCATTGCCTCCAAATTTTAAGATATTTCCAAGCCCATATTCTGGCCTCAACATTGTTGATGGGTTGATCCCGTTTAATATGTGACAATTTATGATTTTATGCTATAGTCTTCGCCTTACAATTGTAACGAGCCATTCTAGCCTTAAATAACTTATATGTTGCTGTTGACTGTTGGGATAATTAAATGCCCTAATGTAGGAATTCACAACCTTTCGTCAACATGCTTGAGAACATTATTTTCATTAAATAAAAAGAAGTTTACTAAAATCTGATATGGTACCCTCTCTCCTCTATATCAAATAGCGTTATAATAAAGACAAAAATACTGTAAGCAAATAAAGTAAATACAAGTTTAAAAAACAGAAATGGATTTTAGAAAAACTGTAACTCCACATCCCTTTTCTGCATTCCAAGCATTTCCTTTAAACTTTTGCCTATAAGAAATCGTTATACGCTAAATTGGGGCTGTAAGGTGGATACTAAATAAATAAAAGCAAATAATACTATCATCACAGGCATTAACGCTTTGCTATAGCAGAAGCAAAAAGTTCAAATATGTAAAAAAAAAAGTTTTTATTCAATTTGACCCGATGTACTTTACAGGCGAATGTATCTGTGCTACAAAAATTTGTGCCTCACAGCGACTAAGCAGTATTGTATTCAGCCGTATTTTGAAATGTCTTGAACACAGTATGTAAATACAAGAGCATGAAGATGCTTGTAGTGCAGGAGAAAATTGAAGGCAAGAAGAGACGTGGAAGATCGCCATAAAGGTGGACTGACGCCACCATGCTTTTAGGCACTAACATGTAGGAGGCAATTAGAACAACACGCAACAGAGATAGAGGGTGCAATACCATAAAAAATGCGACCAAGATAATCAATTCATAATTTTTTAAATGTATGACCACACATCTGCAAAGATGTCAAGGACGCAGAAGAGAGACTTAACAGGCCACCTTGGTAGCTGAATTGAGTAAATGCTCAGTTTAACAATATGGCGGAAATGGGTTCAAATCTGACTGTAACCAAGATTTTTCAAAGAATTGTGATGAATTTAAACTCCTTAATTAAGTTAGCTTAAGTTAAATTTAGAATTACTGAATGTGTTGTATTTGAATGCGGGGGAATGTAATACAAGTCAAATACGACCCATTACACATCCCGTTGTGTATAGTGGACCTTAACACCATAAGGTATAATGAGGCTACAGATTATGTATGTATATATAATTTATTCACGACGTTTCCTCCTCCCAGCAAGCTATGTTAAGGTGACATTTTTGTTGGTGCACATGCAAAATAGCTAAACATGACAAAACTGGGTTATGTTGTAACAATTTACCGTAAAACGGGGCAACTTCGTCATCTAGGGAAACTTTGTCAGTTCGGCAGCCGATGTACGATTGTGTAAGCATAACCTCAAAATCTACAGTTATCGTTTCGCTTCCATTGAGTTTGCGTCATAAGTGTATCTATTCCTTTAATAATGCCGAAGAAAAACGGAAAAGTGTTGGGAGGTAGGAGTTACCAGCGTTATGATGCCCAGTTAGTTGAAGAAGCACTGAAGGATATTCAAAATGGCCTCTCGGTGTCGGCTGCCAGCAAAAAACATGAATACCGCAAATAACGCTTCAAGACAAGTGACATGGTAGACATATTAAATCAGTAGGCCACCCAAAAGCCTTTACGACCTTGGAGGAGGCGAAAATTGTTGGTGCCGTAAATCAACTTTCCGCTTGGTCTTATCCGTTAACAAAGTTAGAAATAAAACTGATTATCAAAGGTTATCTCGATAAAAAAGAACGTAAAGCAGTGATTTTTCGAGACAACCTTCCTGGTGAAGACTTCATGGTGAGTTTCATGGAGAGAAACAATTTAAACCAAAGTCATTTTGTGCCTTAACACGTTGAAGAACAGTGTCTGACTTCATATACAGCTTGTTGTGACACGACACCTATCAGCGTTCTGCGCAACTAGAGGCGAAAAAGTAGATAACTGTAAGATAACTCGTGTTTGTGTGACACCTTAGAACAGAAAATAGACAGGAAGGCGCATTTCTTTTAACTTGGCTGTAACATCTAGGCGACGGAAACGGCCATTTTGAAAACCCATGTATGACTAATGAGGTGTGATACCGGTTTGACAGTTGTGGGTTTTAGTTAGTTTGAGACTAATTTTGGCTGTTCTCAGACCCCAAATACCAGGGCTTTGGGCATTACATTCCATCAGTAAGTATTAATATTACTTTTCACTTCAAATAGAGAGATAATTTCTCTGAACATGTCACTTGTCATACGTACTTGTACACAACAATAGTCATGGGCATAGAAGGGAACGTATAATGGGGTCATTATTTGTAATCACACAATCTGAGGAAGCAATTTAAATTACAGACAGTGACTGAAGTCACACAAACTCACATGTAGTCATAAATCACATAGTGTAAAGTGCACTTAATAAAACTGTTGAAATTGTTTGCTGCACATGCACCCTCTCGATATGATACGCCACTGCCAAAACGAAACAACCATCTGCCATTTTGAAAACCCATCGCGGTCGCACGGATTTCTTACAAATGCGGCTTCCTGTCTATTTTCTGTTCTAAGTGTGACACTGATATGACTGTACGTACCAGTGGTGACAATAACAACTAGATTACTATTATTTGGAAACAAATCTTTAGCTCTGTCTATTTGTTTCGCCAATTACCCATCTATTTCGGGCCAGCCCGTATATTTTCACTTGAGTTATAATCCGCTGTATTTCAAATGATATCAAATCTTGTTCCGCGCAATGGTACAGATTCCGGATTTCCCGAATTGTTCGTTATCGCAGCGCGCCACTCTTCAGCTGTTTTCTCGCCGATACCTTGTTTCGCGAGCACTTATTTCCTGCATTTCAACGAAGCAACAGGCTTCTGTGAAATCATTGTGCGTGCTATTGCACTACAATTAATTAATTTCGTTTTCGAGAGCCGATAACCTAAATCAGGTATGATTGCGCTTCTTTGTTCATTATTCACATATTAATTCCCCTTTCCTTAGCTCTTAAATAACAGTTTGAACCAGCAAATTCAATCTGGACACCGAGCCGCCTTAATTATCGATTCCGCCGAATGAAGTTCATCTTAAACATCTCAACCTGAGATTTGATTCTGCTTCGATCACGGGCCATTAAGACAACCTTGGTAGTTCACAACAGCAACCCTAGCCAGCTTTTCCGCCCACACTTAACAGGCGCCGATATCCCAGGTTAGTGTCTATCTTGGCAGTTATCATTCATTTTGAAAGCAGATGACCAAACCGGCCTTAGAATTTATCTGGCTCGGCTGGTTACAATTATTCACCACTAAGCATAATTAATATCAGAAATTTAATTTCCAAAACCAACCACTGTCAAGTTTGCAATTACAGTCTTGATTATAACTTAATTATATAGTTCATTTTAACATATGCTTTTATTTGATATGTATTTGATTATTACGATATTTAAATTTGATCAATCATTGAACTATAATTTTGATGTTTATTAGACAATTTGTAAAAGGTGCTTATACGCCTCTTGAATTCAATAACCGGGTAAACCGTTGAACCATATGAGAGAAATAAGCTTATTCCTTGAGTGATTTAATATTCAAACTTAATTTGGGAACCCGAAAGGGGTTTTAACTTTGGTGCGTGCTGCATCCTTCAATATATTTACACTACTGTATTATGACATTTCGATTATATTTAAATCAATCTTGAATGTTTATTATGACTTTACAAGACAACTGATAATTGATTATTAAATAAACGCTAGTTGCTTGTAGTTATTTTAGTAATTACTTGAAATCTTCGGATTTCTGGCGCCCTGTTTTTTTTTTAAGAAATTGCAGGGATATAGTTGATGATTAGACCCACGACTAAATCGCCGAAAGTGAGTTAGCTCGGCCATCGCGGTAAGTAAAGACCTTTCAGAGCTGCCGTGGTGTATAAACTGTAAGGGGGTTGATCTGCGATTTTTAGTACCATTGATTATTATTAGTAATCAATCGCAGGTCGGCTTCGTTATTGTTTCAATTTTATATGGAAAATTGGACGCCGTGCAGCGTTCAGTCACACTGATAAATACAATAATTGAGGATGCTGGACAGCGTTCTCTCACATTTGACGTTTAGTAATATGACGCTGATCAGCGTTAGTGTCCTTCAACGTGTTAATATGACCTTCAATTTGTTTTAAATGATGCAATTACTTATGCACCATAATAAAGTAGAAACGTACAACTTCGTTTATAGACGAATTTTAGTTAGGTGACGAAGTTGTATAAAAATCGGTACAACTTCGTCAGGAATTGTTTAGCGATTTTTCGGGCGTATAAACGTTATTTATAAAAACCAAAGGGCGGATAATAATTGTTCATCTCTAACTGGCAGGTATTATATCATTTTGTTATCCTAAATATTCCTATATGGTTACAGCGCAGCAAATGTACAAAAACCCTGACAAAGTTGCCCCGTTTTACGGTATGGTTATGATTCTTTTTTTGTCATTAAAATTGCAACAATGTCAATAAATCAGTTGCAAAAAATGCCATAGTTTCTTCATGTCACAGTTTAACTTCTATCATAATTCTAATTATTATGATTATTAAGTATGTTTGAATATGTAGGACACTATTTCTGCAAGCGGTTTCCCTCTATAAAAAACTATACATTACAGGATCTCACAATATGGATATTATTAATTAATTAAACTTAGTCATCAGGTCACGAGGAAATCGAAGTACCTGATCTAGAAGACATGACAATAATAATAATTAATCTTAAAAACAGGAAAAGCCCTGGAGAAAATATAATAAAAATGTAAACCTTATAGAGACATCGCATCGCTAGGTGTCATATACAACATATTTGCTGGATGTATACAAAGGTTAACAGAACAATCGGATAAAATCATAGAACTATACCAGGGAAGCTTGAAAAGAAACAGATTGGTAACTGATCTAATATATAGTGAATTTATTTTAATGGTTAACATAGCAGTTTCGTTTCTATGCCAGAATTTAATCATACAGGTCACTTCCATAGTTACCAATGAAATCAATAGATTCGAGCGTTTATTTTACGAGTTAACATACAAATTTGAATTGGGTACTTGCTAATAAAAAACTTTAATTTTGTTACCGGAATGTAGGTATGCAACTAAAACGTAGATACGTAGAAACAACTTGTGTGTTGTATCTTTTCTTCAGTGGTATATATTAGGATAACTTTTAATTATCTTTTTGACAAGTAATAATCCCTATGTTAACTCGTAAAATACACGCTCTAATCTATTGGTTTCATTTGTAACTATGGAAATGACCTGTATGGCATAGAAACGAAACGCTTATGTTAACTATTAAAATAAACTTCCTGTATACACATCGACACATACAGATGAGTTTCTATGAACATGGGCACGATTACATGCAATCTATTAGACTTTCAACAGGCGTACAACATGGTCATTCGAGAGAAATTATTTGTAGCTCTAGAAGATGTATTGGTGCTGGGAAAAACATATATAAAAAAGGAAAAGAATGGTTTGATGATGAATGCAGAGAGTGATCAGAAAAAATAGAGCTTGGAAGAAATACATAAATGACAATAATGAATAAAATAAACCAGAATGTGAAAGAGGAAGGAATGTAGCAAGCAAGGCAATCAGAAAAAAAACAGAAATGCTAATCAAGAACACTGAAGATACAGAAAAATGAAACCAAAAGAGAGATGTAAGAGAACTGTAAAAAAATTACAAACAGCAGAAAAGCCAGAAACAAACGAGATTTAATGGAAAATGTAAAAATAAAGAAGGGGAGGTTATAGACAATAATAGAGATACCACAAATAGATGGAATGAATACTTCCAGAAAGTATTAAATAAGAAAGAGATGCAACAATATGAGGAAACATCTCCTGCACAAACGGCCACACAAATAAAAACTATAGACTATAATACAATAAGCAATTTTAGCTATTACTATTTTTCCTCTGAACCAAACGTGTTTTGAATTATGAGCTGTAGAAGAACATCAGCAGATATAAATATCAGTAAAGATACTGTTACCACAATAGTCCAGGTATCTACCTCAAAAACAAAAAACCAATGTAGTCCTGACTTTTGGCATAACTGTTCCTTAGTATTTTAGGAGTGACTCTTTAAAAGTCCCCGCCTGTGGGGTGCTGGCGTCGCAGTTTTTTTGGGGCAGGAAAGGGCAAGGGCCCAGTAATACTAAGAAAATATTGAGGAAATCTCAAACAAATAATGTAGTCCTGATTTGTGGCACAAATGTTTCTTAGTACCCTAGGAGAGACCTTTAAAAGTCCCGACTTTGGCTTGCCTGCGTCGTAGTTTTTTGGGGCAAAAAAGGCAAGGGTCCAGTAATATTAAGGGTATTTTAAAGAAAACCTCACATAAATAATATATTGCTAATTTTTGGCATATGTGTTTGCTCTTAGGGTACTAAAGAATATTTGTGCCAAAAGAAAGAAATGGTTCTCGAGTAGTGGTTGTTGGCCAGGACATAGACCTATTAATTCCTTGTGGTTTTTAAAAAATATCAATTTTCTACATACTAAAGCAACAAAATTTGTTGTGTGTTGTTTCTACATGCTGTTAGAAGTTATGATTGTTATAGCGCTTTTTGGAAAGAGCAGGATTAAAGGCTTTTGCCTTATAGAAAAAAAATCCGAAGCTGCGACAAATTGTTGCATTATTTATTGATGATGCTGTATCCCACGACGACATTGCAGCTGTAGGGTAGAAATGGTTACTTGTCTTATAATATGGGGCAACAAAGTCCCAGACACTTGATGAATATCAGGGTGTCTAGCAGATATGCAGAGATGTGGTAAATATAGATGCAAACATGCCACTGCAACTGTGTTACTACATGTATGATATAAGCACAAACACACTTTTAACAAGCTGTCTCTTTCACATGCACCTAAAATTCGTGGTGGTCCACAGTCTCTCTCTTTCTAAGAGGTACCTAATTTTTGATTGGTTGCTAAAGCAGAGTGGTAATTTTAAACCGTCTTTCAGAACCACGATCCACCTCGCGAGAAGAATATCATCTTGCTAGTCGTTAAATTTAAAAACTCAAAACCGAACGACGATCGAACCCCAGTAAAATTGAACTTTATAAATAAACATTTAAATATCCCTTTGTCGCCCGAACGGCTGTTACTCTTATCCGGTCTTATCGCTCTGCAGCCGGCCCCGCGCGCTTGCTGGTTTCATGTTTCATGATTGCGCTCGCATCTTTCGCTATTCTTGGACTTCGGCCCGCTTGATATTTAAAATTGTTTGAGGTGCAAGTTGCCCTTGGTATCGAATTTGTCAAAGAGAAAGCTTCTGCGACGCCTAATTTCAGTGTAAATAAACGCAAATATGACAACTGACAACTGTAAATATGGTGATTGTAAACACACAAGTTATGCGAGTTCAGAAGTACGTTTAATATTGTGATGCGCATGCACTGCCCTGGTAACGCCCAGGTACCACTTAGAGGGAAAGAGACGATGTTTGTACAAACATTTACAATAATACGAAAAGAGACAAAATGAAAATCGTATGTTGTACATGTTGGAACATACGTATGTTCTTAAGTAAATGGTGTGTTTGTATCTATATTTACCACATCTCTGCAGATATGGCATTCAAAATTCCCGTAAAATTCCCGTATTTTACCGGTCATTTTATTAGGATTCCCGGATACTTTCTGGTCTTCCGGTCTGACTTTCTCGGGTATTAATTAAAAAAAAAACAACAACAACGACCTGTCTTCGCGCGTCCCGTACATATTTGCAATTATTCCGCATAATCCGAAAATTTTTACGGAAATTTTGCTTATTATTTCCGTAAAATAGCAAAAATTACTGCAAATTCCCTTTGATAAAAAAAATCCCGGTTGCCTAAGAAATTCCCGCATATTTCCTGCATTTTGAAGGGCACTTTCAAATTCCCGGTTTTCCAGGAATTCCTGGTCGCTAGACACCCTGACTATACTATTAGGCCAGCCAGGACAATCAATTCACAATAATTCCAAATGTTTTGAAACATCCATGTAAGTTCGGGAAGAGCATAAAAACAAACTATAAAATTTTGCAACCTTCGCCGGGGTCCAGAACATTATTAAAATTGCAATAAATGAAATATTGCTACATTGTCGCGAACAAAATTCCAAAAGTTCTGCAAACTTGGAGTAGTGTAAATTGTGTTATTTCATATCACGTATCAGATTTTCAACCAATTTAAAGGTACAGAAGGTTTTTTTTATTACAAATTAATGTTTTTCTCTAATACACTGGCCGACAAAACTCCAAAAGTTTTGCATGCTCGAAAGATGCATCGGAAAAATGTCCCGAACAATTGCATAAATTTGCAACCTTCTGCATTGAGCGGAACACGTTTATTTATAATATTTTTTATTTATAGCCATTTTTTTGAGCAAAGTGGTTTCGGAATAATTACAAAAGTTTAAAATGTTGGTTGCAAATGCTCAGAACATCTATTTTGATGCATTTACAAATTTGCAACCTCGTACGCAATCCGGAACATTACGCAATTTTCAAAAATAGATTTTTTTTATTTTTTCACCCTGGAAAAAATTTTAAAAGTTTTGCAATTCGAGTGGATGGCATAGTTTACTGCTTAATGAAGGTATTTTAATTTGCAACCAATTCCAATATGCGGACAATATTATAATCTTAAAAATATTATGTTAATTTCGTATCTACGTCACTGGGCAAAACACCTAAACGATCTAGAAGCCAATGAAATTACAGATTGTTACATTCAAAAAGGATTCTAAGTTGTATCCTTCGCTTGTATGGTTGTAAGAGTTATGAATTAGTTTCATATCTTGAAAGAAGCCATCATTCGCCAGCAACTCATTCGCTATGTCTATCCTCAACTTTTGAAATGTAGCAATCGTCAGAGTCGAAATTTTCTTCTTTTATCTTCTTGCCGTCAAATACCAACATAAAGTATCATTTTAAAAATGTTTAATCACTTGACATTGAGAACAAATAATTAGAAACAAATTGTACAACCATTTTTCCTAGTACTTCATTTAGTATTTTTCAGTATGTCTCAGCAACGATTCTTTTTTTTAGTATTACGTTTTCCATTAACTTTCGAACACATTGTGGATCCCCCAACTGCATACTTATACCGATACAACTTCGTCTTTAAAATAAATTCATATATAAATACAATCCATGTTTTAATTTCTCACATTGTTTGCGATGAAATTTGCTTGTAATCAAGCTTAGCAACGTACAATGTTTACAACAATAAACGTGATTGCTGCGAAAAAAAAATCTGTTGGAATTACAGTCAGACCTCGCCTTTCGCGGGGGTTACGTTCCAGAAGAATGCCGCGAATCGCAAAAACCGCCATGCGCAAGTAAACACATAAATGATAAAAACGGGGTTAGGTTCCATAAACTAGATTTATTTATACTCTGCCATTTAGAAATCAAGAAGAGGCACATTTGATTGGCAAGCTCTGTAAACGCAATGTGAAAAGTCGCAACTGACAACCTCCACAGATGCAGTTGTCAGTACGTGCTATTATCAACTCAAGTATGACAAATTGCAGAATTCTGACACCGCAGGAGTGTCCAAAACAACCTGCAGTGATTCCCATCTTGCAGACAGATGTGTATCTAGAAAGAGTTAAGAATATAAAACCGTCAAAAACGAAAAGACTCCATTGGTGCAATCACAAGAACAAAGCAAGGCCAAAACACCAGGGTTGACAAGTCGGAGGGCCATTAATTCCTTCGCTGTTGCAAAACCCTCGCAGACCCAATGATGATACTTTCGATGACCGGTAATTTCCAACTCAGCCGAATAGAGGAGTCAGGGGCTCCATAAATCCTCTACTGGCATAAGTACAGGGAATAAATATAAACACAATCAGTGACAAGAAAGGAAAATTCTTTATGTAGTTGTTAATCGCACACTATATTCAATTGTGTACTTCTATTGTGCATTGATTTATATATGTGGAAATTATATTAAATTTTATTAAAGTGTTGTTATCCACAACGTAATTATTATTTCTATTTACGTTTGCGTAAAGTGGGGCCTAAAATGGTTTAGAGAAAAGCGAGCTGGAGATTGAGGGAAGAAAAATAAACCAGTATATCCAATTAGACCCGGGAGTAAAAAATTTGCAAGAGTAATATAACTATACACGGACTAGAGTCTCCTACAACTACTTCCAGTTCGAAATTAAATAGAAAACTGCAACTGCAGATTAGGAAAAACAACCTTAATGAGATTCGAAAGAACAAAAAAGAATGACATAAATCGGACCTATAGTAGAAAGGTTTGTTCCATTCAGAACAAAGATAATGGTTACAGTCACAAAAAAGAAATTAAAAAACAACAATGTTAAAAACAACGGTTTTCCCAAAATGTGCTGCTTGAACAAGGAAGTACTACGACAGTTAAAAGAAGCTTGACAACAAGGCAAGTCTGAAATGTAATACCCAGATAATAAATGGAAAGTGAGAAAACGGTTCAAAAAAAATGTTAACCAGAAGATTGTCCATATAAATGAAAAAATACTATTTATTTGTATTCACTAAACCCTTTGGGTAAACACGTTTGAATCGTTAGGTTTCCGTTCTAATTAATTTGGTAATTAGGCCTCTTAATGCGACAACTTAATTGAAATCATTGCTGCATTTGCATCAAGCACGCTCTTGAGCGACGTTGCCAGAAGGTGATTCCACGAGACTTTTGCTGCGCTGAATCTCATGCGCTAAGCTCGTTGCCTCATTCCATGAGCTGCAGATACCTTGGCCCGCGTTCCACCTGTGAGACCTATGTCGGAGTGTTCCAGATAACTGCAATAAGTACATCCTCATTTTAGTAAAATTCAGTGGGTTTGTGTTGACGATACAGGCAATTACACCAACGATAAGTTATGGGCTCTTGGTTTCCCAATCACATGAGGATAAAGTAACTTATTTAGTTTTATTATCATCGCACTAGCGATTTCAATTAGGGATCTACTGAACTTATGCACCAAGTGTGTACAAGCTGCAATGCAGTTTTTTGTAATCTGACATCGATCGCCAGGCGTTTCAGTTCTATTTTAACAGTTTGCATAGCTGGCAATCAGGCTGTTTTTTGTCAGCTCAGCGATACGATGTTTGCTGACATCCTAGATTTTAACATGGTGTTTGGTGTAATGCTGTTTCAAATATTATTTGTGACATAATTTGGATTTGACTCGATTCATTTTTATTATTATTACTATTGCCGATGTAGGTAGTGCGCCAGGGTTTTACCTGGAATAATTTTTGTCATTTGTTTAACGTTGCTTGTATAATTAAGCTTATTATTTGGTGAAAATTAAATCTACTTACTATTACTGGTACATTTTCTCTGTTTACCTTTACTTAACGACCCTTCAGAACCTGCTCGTTTTTTATTGGTTTAGGTTAGGTTGTTAAAGCACGAGACATCCAAGGTAGGTGATGAAGTGATGTGTTAACTAGGCTTTCCGTTTTTGTTGTGAATAACGACTGGCACCCGTTTGTATTAAATTTATTGAGTTTTTAGTAACCTTAAGAACCGCTGCCTGATCCTTATTCACGCCAAATTCTGCCGAGGGTTTGAGCTAGCCAGGGCTGCGTTCAGTCTTCGGTTAAGGATGGTACAAGTTCTGTGTTAATTTTGTTGCTTTATTATTTATTTAGATTTCTTGGTAATAATAACCCCACATTATCTGCGATCATGATTTATGCATTTGTTATTTTCTAGTTCTGAATGCTACTTGGTTTTTCTGTATTTTCCTAGCGATACTTAAGTCAATTTACCTCTTGCTTGGTAAGAAAAGGTGTTTGTTCTTTAAGGTCTTGTTTTCACATTTTAGAAACACTAATTATTTAGAAATGAGTGACAAATCTAAGAAGCTTATTCATTCTGAAGCAAGAAATGTTATGCGGAAGGTTATCGAATTCTTAAATCCCCAAGAACAGTGTGGTCGATGGACATTCCCTTAGAACAAACTTAATAAATTAGCCGCTGCAGCTACAGGAAAATCTAGAACTATTATAAGAGCTATCCGGAAGGAAAAACAAACAGCTGGAGACAATTTGCTACTGTCTCCAAAGGAGAAAAGAAGAACAGGAGCTGTAAATCAAAATTATTTTGGATGATTTCAATCAGGGTGCACAGTTGACTATAAAGTTTCTACTTTAAAATTATTATTAGAGAAGCTGAGGGAGAAAATAAACTTTACAGGAGGACGGAAAGCTTTGTGAAAACAATTATTGTTAGTTGGATTTAAATTCAAAAAGTTTCACGATGGAAGGAAGTTATGAACGGAATGAAGAGACATTGTGGCCTCGTGTTCTCTGAATCTAAGGACGTTGATGGAGAATGAAAAGCTAGAAAACCCGAAGAGCCTGTTATGTATTTAGACAAAACCTACATTCATCCATCATATAGCGTTGGCAATCTGAAGAGGAACCTGGTGTGTACTGAAGTGAGAAGTCAGAGGTACATAATAGTTCATGCAGGTGGTTCAAATGGTTTAGTAAAGAATGAACTATTGATTCTTAAGTCAAAAAGTAAATCAGAGATTACCATGATGACCTGAATCACCACAAATTTCAAATAGTGGATAGAAAGGCAGCTTATACCAAATTTGACCCCAAATGGCACAGTTATTATGGATAATGCTTCTTATCACAGTGTTCAGATAAATAAACCACCCTCACAGGCTAACTGCAAATAAGAACTTTGAACCTGGCTACAGCAATGGCGTTACAACAACAGCTGACAGGCGAAAGGCTGAGCTGCTTACATTCATTAAGCAGTTCACAGTGACAAAGTCATATTATGTTGATGAATGATGAGCTACTCAAACAATATGGGACAAACTGTCATACACTTACTTCCATACCATGTGAACTAAACCCAATCGAACAAATTGGGGGTATGAAACATAAATTTACCATCGACAATGTTCAACAAAGATCTGTCAATATTGAAGAGCTGGTACAAAACGTATGTTCTGAAATAACTGCTGCAAATTGGGTGAAGCACTGCAATCATGTGCAACACATAAGTGAATAAATGTGGCAGTGGGATGGTTTAATAGACGACACCATTGAAACTCACTGCCAATACAGGCTCTTCTGATTGACACAACAAAGAAGCTGACCTGCGGTTAATTAATTAAAATAGTTAACGGTGATAACAAATACAAGAATTTCCTGAAACCGCGTAGGCCGAACTAGCTCATTTCGGCGGCCTTGGATTGTAGATTGTTTATCGGCTGTACTAACCTGTGAATAGCTCCAAAGACAAAAAAAAATGGGCGCCAGAAACCAAATGGTTTCGATTAGAATAAACCAACTACAGTAATTACTGTAATTAGAGTTTATTAAACGCATAAAAATCTGGTAATCACCAATGTAATTTATGTAATTCATAAAATATTTAAAATTTTTACTACACTATGCAGCCAAAACTAGTTGAAAGTGGCCACACACATTACCACAAATAATCCCTTTTAGGGTCGTTAAATTACTTGAAATTGCAAAGTAAATCTAGAGATATGCATATCGCTGTCATTCATAAAAACCTTTCTTTCTAGATTACACATACATACATAATCGGTCCTCTTGATACCCGAAGGTGTCGAGGTCAACTATCCATTTTTAAAAATTTCTTCCACTCTTTTCTATTCCTGCTAGTTCTTTCGCTTCTCTCCAGGATTTTCCTTTTTCTTTAAGTATTTCTTGCACACTTTGATTCCATGTAACTCTCGGTCTTCCTCGCCTATTTTTTCCCTGAGCTTTAGCTTGCCATATACTCTTCACCATTCTGTTATCCTTCATACGCAAAAGGTGGCCGAACCATGATAATTAGCTTTTTCTATGAGACTATGAGTTGGCGTCACATCTAATTTCTCCTGATTTCCTGGTTTCTGACCTTATCTGTTCTTTTAATCCAAGTGTATATCTCAAGTACTTCATTTCAGTAGCCTGAATCCTACTCTTTTGTCTTTGTGATAGAACCCAGTTTTCACAGCCATGCAATAGTGTAGGTGTATATATTACTTTGTAGACCGTCATTTTTGTTTTTGGGATATTGAACTATGGTTTAAAAGGAATTTCTGAGGGCCTGGAACAGTCTACCTGCTGTTTGTAATCGATTATTAAGTTCATCTTCCAGGTTACCGTTGTTATTTATAAACATCCCAGGTACTTGTATCTAGTTGCTTGTTCGATAAGGCTATTTTCCAAATGTACACCTATGTCCTCGTCTCCATTTGAGATCACCATTGAATTTGTTTTGTTTGTGTTAATGCGTAAACCATATCTCCCTGCCTCTTCACTCCAACATTCCAGGTTTCTTTGTAGGTCTTCTTTACCTTCGGCGCACAACACCACATCATCGGCAAAAACACACAGTTCAAACCGCACTGGCTGCAGGCGATACCATCCCACATTATACTTTTTCATCTTCTGTGTTGTCCTCTTTATGATCTCATCTATGGCAATAATGAACAGTAGCGGGCTAAACACCCTCCTTGACGTACCCCTTCCTTAGTCTCAAATGACTCTGATAACTGGTTACACGTTCTTACTTGGTTTTTTGTACAGTTGTATAGACTTTTAATTACCTGTAGCAATTCGTTTCAACTCCTTTATTTTGAAGGCTTTCCCAGATTGCCTGGCGATTTAAACTGTCGAATGCTTTCTTTATGTCGATAAAGCATAAATATACGTTTTTATTTTTAAGTAATGCTTTTTCAATTACTTGCTGCAGTGAAAATATATGATCTTGGACGCTTCGCCCTTTTCTGAACCCACTCTGAGCATCTGAGAGGTTTGGTTCGACTATTTTCTGATTCTTTTTTCAATTATAGCCTCGTAGATTTTGACAGCTACACAAAGGAGTGATATTCCCCTATAATTATTACAGTCTTTGGGATCTCCTTTCTTAAATATAGGTAATAGAATTGCCTTTGTCCATTCTTCGGGTACCTTTTTTAATTTCCAGGCTAATTTATATATGTCGAGCAGCTCCTTTATTCCTTTGTCACTTAGATATTTGTACAGTTCTGGTGCAATTTCGTCACACCCTGGGCTTTTCCTAGTTTCAGGGCTTTTAGCTCGTTTCGTAACTCCTCTTCTGTTATAAAGTTGCAACTCTTGGTTTGCACTCTCTCATTATCAGATGCTGCCTTGGTTTCGCTACCAAGCGTCTCATACTGATCATTTTTAGAACTTAAGAGATTTTCAAAATATTCTTTCCACCTCTCCATTATCTCACCAGTAGTACTTAATGTTTTTCCGTTTTTGTCCTTTATTTGCTTCATTACTTCTTTCTTTCCTGTTCTAAGGTTTTTTATAGCCCTATAAAATAATTTGACATTTTCTTTACCTATTTTTTCTAATTTTTCACCAACTTGTCCCAACTCTCTTTTTTCGCCTCTATGACTATTTGTTTAGTTTTATTCTCTGTTTTTTATATATTTTGTATTTTTCTTGGGTATTTTCGGCGAGATAGTCCCCTCCACGCTTTCCTTTTTCTTCTTAATCTCTTCTTTGACCTCGTCATTCCACCACGAAGTTTGTTTCCGTCCAGGATTTGTTCCGTTTGTACCACATACTCCTCTTGCACTCAACTGAATTGACTCTTGAAGTTTCTCCATTTCATTTCCAAGTCTTTCCGGAGTACTTGATTGTTGTAAGTTCTTCGTCCAGCTTCTTAGCATATTCCTGTTGCACAATCTTATCTCGTATTTGGACACCTTTATTTTTGTCTTATTTTCTCTTACTATTTCTGGCACTGGGTGTGAGATATTATTATTGTAGCACTTGATTGTCGTTACCACTAGAAAATGATCACTGCCGATTTCATAACCTCTTTTGACTCTCGTATCGTTTACGTCCTTTAACAAGTCTTTGGGTACTATCACATAATCAATAACGGAACTCTCTCCTCTACTTTTGACTTCTCTGGTTGTTCTGTGAATCGTTTTGTGTTTCGAAAAAGGTGTTTGTTATCACCAGGTCGTTATCAACACAAAACTCGAGCAATCTCCTACCATTCCTGTTTACAGATCTTTCCCCAAACTTTCCTATTACACCTTCCCACTTTGTGTAGTTCATACCCACTCTCGCATTAAAGTCTCCAATACTATTGCTTTATTTGTACTGCTTTCACATTCTACCTGAAGCCTATTCCAAAATTTGTCTTTTGTTTCCGCTTTTTCATTTTCATCCGGTCCATAGCAAATGATAAGATCTATCGTGGTTTTATTTAGCTCTAGCACCACCCTCATAATTCTTTCGTGATAGCTGTCCAGTTTTTTAAAGCCTGGGTAAAGTCCTTTTTAATTAGGCAAGCCACTCCCGCTTGCGCCCATTACGTTTTCCTGTACGCCACTGTACAATAACTTATTTCCATCACCAACACTTACACAGCCTGACCCTTTCTTTTTAGTTTCAGTCAAAGCAAGTATGCTTATTCTGGATTTATTTATTTCTTTAGGAGCTCGTACTCCTTGCCATTTAAGCCCTTAACAATCCATGTACCCACAGACCATGTATTTTCTTTCAGATTTTTAAACTTTAACGTCTCCTTCCAATTCCCAACTCTACTATCCTCCTTTTTACCCGGTTATCTATTTCACCTCTTGTTTTTTCCTTTGCCAGCTGTTCAAGTTTTCCACGGGGTGTACCTTTGGATTCTTTTGTTATTACTCCCCTTTGATTTATGTACCTTTTTCTGTAACCCTTCTATCCTCTGAAGCAATAATTTTCTTTCTGTACTCATTTGTTCTTCTTGTACACTTATTTCCATTCTCAAGTTAGCTAGCTGTTTTGTACATCTCTCTAATTCTGTTATTTCTTTTCTATTTTCCTCTTTAAATGATTGTAATAGTCCTGAAAACTCCTCCATTTTATGCACGTCTCCCCTTGGTGAAGTCGTTCCTGATCAGTGTTTACAAATTTAAATTACGCGCGCACCCACTCGATTTGACCTTCACCCACTCGGCGAATTTCGTTGCGCGTTGTCAACACACGCGAGTTTGACCTCCCTGACCCTGGCGCACGTGTTCATCAAAAGCTAGTTTGCTGCTGTCAGAAGCACTGCCTGTTCAAACTAATAGTTTCCCTGAACTGCACAACTTTCCTTTCACTGATTCACTGGGTAAATTGGAATTTACCACCCTACAAACTCGTATTCTACCGCGATATATTTTGAGCGTGACAGAGCCGAACTTGCCGGTACTCGCGCCGCCGCATTACTCCTTTCTAGATTAATGAGAGAAAAAACCAAATGGTTTCGATTAGAATAAACCAACTACAGTAATTACTGTAATTAGAGTTTATTAAACGCATAAAAATCTGGTAATCACCAAATGTAATTTATGTAATTCATAAAATATTTAAAATTTTTACTACACTATGCAGCCAAAACTAGTTGAAAGTGGCCACACACATTACCACAAATAATCCCTTTTAGGGTCGTTAAATTACTTGAAAATTGCAAAAGTAAATCTAGAGATATGCATATCGCTGTCATTCATAAAAACCTTTCTTTCTAGATTAATGAGAGAAAAAAACGTGGGTGCTCCTTTTACAAAAAAAGGTATAGAGTACATAAAAAATCAATAGTTTTAAATGCTATCTTTAATTAAATTTGCTGAGTGAATAAACCATCATGTTAGTAATAAATTTAGTATCCGGTATCACCAGCATAAGATTAACTTGGTAGGTACATAACTCGTCCTCGATCGGCGTTGTAATAAAAAAACGAACCAACTGACCTTCTAGGCTCACAAGTTTAGGGTATAAACGCTAGCCGGGTAACCCGCATACAGCAAGAAATCAACCTTACGCAACATGGGTGTGTTGTCCCTCGGTGCAGAAGCAGAAACGATGCAGAAAATAGCAGGTGTTCGTTTCGAATTAGGGCAGGAACTGGACTACAAGTTTAGAATCATCCGGTGAAAATTGTTTAATCCCAAGTGCAATTTGTGAATTCCAGGTGAAAGCTAAAGACACGCAATTAATACGAGGATAACAGAAAGAAAAACTCAACGTACCTGAATCAAATTATCAGCTCTTGGAAACAAAATGCTTGTAAAAATTGGTTGAGCGCACATGCTTTTGACTTATTTAAAAAATCAAACCTCAACCGCGCAAAACGCGTCGTCCGGGGCTAGAAGACAAGTGCCGGGCCCGAAACGTTCGCATTCCTACAGCCAGCGATAATAGATAGAGCGGGTCAAAAGTGCAACTCAATACAGGTACAAAATTCGCTGGAATTGGAAAATTTAAGAATTTGAAATGCAAGGAATTATAATTCAAATAAAAATATATAGGTTAGGCCTGAAATAAGTTGGTAAATGGCGAAACAATTAAGCGGAGCCATAAAAATTCTTTCAAGATGAGGACAGTGATGAACCTTTGGAAAGCGTTACTGACAGTGAAGAACGATCATATATGTTACATGTACGCATCATATTGCATTAAACAAATTTATTAATTTTTAGATAATTACACATGTTAAAACTCAGTGCTGCGATCACCAGACCAGTGCCAATCTACATAGACAAATCTCAGTGGCCCAATATCATGCCAGAATGTAGACTTTGTACAAATAATTAATTAACTCTTCTATTTATTTAAGTGTCAGTTAATATGCTATAAGTATTACAAAAGATCATTGTGAAATTGTTACCTAGAAGTACCAAATCACTTTAAAATCTGTAATTGTTCCAATTTTCAAGTCTGGAGATGAAACTATAATAGGTAACTACAGGCCCATTGATTGCACTTATCTCCAACCTAGCACAAAATATCTGAAAAGTGCTTGAAAACTAGGATGATCAACTTTATAAACAAGAATACTAGCCAACTTTCAATACGGTTTTAGGGAAGGGAAATCCACAGAAGACACAATTGAAGACTAACAAAAGACATATACAATTCTGTAGATAAAGGAAAACCATCTGTAGCTATCTTCATTGATTTGGCAAAGGCGTTTGACACGCTGAGTCATGATAAGCTACGTAAAGTAAGATTTCAGTTTATTTTCTAATATCAGCTTAATAGCTGCTGTTTCTAGGTTTTCAAGGTTTGGATCTGGTAACTGGTAGTGAGCTAATTTTTGTTTGATTGCAATTGCCATTACTCCCGATGCCGTTTCTCTATCCTTCCTATATACAAAATAAAACCCAGATAACTTGAAGGTTTCTGTATTCATAAGATGTGTCTTGGTGATGCAAGCCACGTCAACGTTATGTCTAAACAAAACTTGATAAATATACTGCGCTGTCTCTTTATGCCATCAGCATTCCAATTTAGGACTGTTATATTACTAATTGTGAGTTTTTATTGGGATCCATATGAGGAAGTAATGTATTAGTGTTGTTAGATACGGCATAATTTTATCCAGGTGAGGTATTAATAGCGCAATTACTTTTAATACAATATTGGTTAGTAGGTCCCGTTCTTCCTGTTTGGTTCCGTGATTTCTGTTAGGGTTTGTTGGTAGTTTGGGAAAAGATCCGTTGTTCATGGGGAATTTAATTGTTGGATATTTTGACTGTCAGCTACTTTTGTTGTGGTTGGTAAAATCCACGCTGGTGTTCTAGTTTAACTTAGATTTGAGGGGTTCATTGACGTTTAACTTTCTGGTAATAATTGCATCCTTTGAAGTTCGCGGATGCATTTCTTTTGATTTTCTTCTTACTTCCACTTCAATGATACTATAATGGATTTTCTTTAAATTTATAATTTCCTTTGCCATTGCGGAGTCTTCCAGATCCACAGTGCATAGCGGTATAGGCTTTCTGTCCTTGTTATAAAGACGAGTACTTTAGTTACAGGGTATTTCAGGTTTATTAACTCTTCTAATACTTCGTTATCAGTGATTGAAATCGGAAGGTTTCGGATAATAACTGAAAAATTATGCTTTTCAGGGTCCTTTAAATGTGTGGTAATTTAATTGTTATCATTATAAAGTTTGGTGATTTTTCTATAATCCTCAATAGTGCTTAGATTAATTCTAAGTTTATTCCCCTTTTTGTGCTGTCTTTAACGTTTTCTTGAAGATTTTTTATAATTTCTTGGTGTTTTATATGTGAAGCGTAATGGATAAATATCGGTGGAATTATTTTGTCCTCGATATTCGTTTGCTCTGCAGCTGCAGCACATTTACCTTGAATTATGTTTGAAGCACTAAAATGTTGTCGTTTGATAAGGAATATTTGTTAGCTGCGATTAGCGTGAAGGGTTCGAAGTAATACTTTATATTTTTTTCTACTCCCGCATGTATATATTCTGTTTTCTTCACAATCTACAGAATGGATATGTAGGCAATTGTAGTTAACTGAACGTATATGATTTCATATCCACACAAGGGTGGACACACCAATTCACAAACCACGTTAGTCGTGATTACCTAGGCAACTTTCATTAATTGTTTGTTTTGCAATGGGCACGCCCTGCTGTGCCCTGTTTCGTGGCAAACGTGATTTTGTTGTAAGATATCTTATTAATTAGCGTTGAATAAATTTTCTTTTAATTTTCCATTCTTTTCCATTGATAGGTCGTAGAAAAAAATACACTGTACAAACTCAGTGGAATGTCCATATCGCCCTCGGATAATTGAGCACTCCGCCTACGGCGTCGTGCTCAAACTTTATCCTCGTGCGATATGGACATCATATCCACTCTCGTTGTACAAACTACTATAGTGTGACAGATCGTTATTATTCCTCTTACCCATTTTGTTGTGATAAAGAAACCCCCCGTGGGTTTGTTTGTTGTGCTGAGATATTCACGGATTGCGGTTAACTAGAGTTTATTTGAAGTGATAATATTTTTACTAATATATGATAATGCGTCTGGTTGCACTGATATCGCTCGCTCGCCACTAGAACGTTTCGTTCATTTCAGTGTTCGCACGCGAATAAAGTGAATGTTGAAATGACAAAATATGTAGCATTTAGGTGTTACAAAGACAGCTTACCGTCCTATATGCAATAAAAATCCATGAAAAGAACTGTCCAATTTATGTGAGTGTAGTGAAATTAATTTAACAAACTGCTGTAAATATCTAGGCCTCTATATTGATAACAATCTAAGGTGGGATTTGCATGTATAAAACACTGTAAAAAAAGTAAGATTTATGGCTTTCATTTAAAAAAATTACATCAAGTGTGAAATATTAAACAATTGCTCGTAGTATACCACTCATTATTTTTATCTATTCTGAGATATGGATCATTGGATGGGGTGGAGCTTGTAAATCTATAATCGAACAGATGGAAGTAATACACAAAAGAGTGCTAAAAATAATTTTAATAAAACATTATTTTTCTTCTAACCGTCTCTTACACAGAAACTGGCATGCTTGATTTGAAGCCAATATTTTGCTAAACAGCTATGGTGCAAATAATAAAAAACGGCAAAGTGAACCAAATTGCACACGTCCAAAACGCCAGGGCTAGGAGCAACCTGAATGTTGCAATTCCAAGACAGAACAAAAAGTATAGGTCAAAGATCATATTATACATTGGAAGCAACTGCTACAATCTTTTACCAAAGAAGATAAGAAAGACAACATACATGAAGCATGTAAAAAAGGAGGTTAATGACTGGTTGAAAAAGGTTAATGACTGGTTGAAAAAACATCCAGAAGGGAAATACACAGCCTCACAGACTGAATATGTATTGTCAAGTTTTACGTTCTCGGGCTATTAAAAATTATACGCCGCTTCTTCTTGTAAGTATTTATTTACAGCAATTTAATTACGATTTACAAGAAACACAAGAACTATTAACGCGGACACAATTTATTATAAAATAATCAGGAACTATTTCTAACAACAGATACAACTTATTTATTTACACGACTTAACATAAATGATTTATATTGCTACTCGGACTTCCACTTCGACTTCGACTGTCCTCCTATTTCCTTTTCGCGTATTTATATGTATATGCGCCGGGTGAGTCATCCCGGAAACGTCGAGACCTTGCTCGATCCTTCCCACAACGCTGACGTGTTCGCACGCATGAGTCACCAAGGTCGTTTCTCGAAGGGTGTGATTCATCCGTCCGCACGTGGCTCAAGGTCGTGACACTGCCCCCGCCTTAGGTCGTTCTCGAATGCTCGGGACGCTGAGTCCTATGTTTATACCTACATATTATTTTTACCACATATATATATTTTTTGTATTTAACCACAGCCCACGCACAAACACCTGTGAGTGTTTATGTGGGCCTAAATCCTTTGTTTATGTTTAACAGAAATTTGTAATTTATTTATAGAAGTGTACTTATTCTTAAAAAGAAGAAAATGCATTCTATTCCCTTCTATTCTAGTACACTAGGTTAATTTCGATAGTTATTTGTAATACTTCTAATAATGAGCATTTATTCGAAGAGGTCAGCGATGATAACAATACATTTTTAAAAATATTACAATTATTTAAATTTACCGCTCAATTTTTCTTATTTTGTCTGTACCACTAAAAACTACTGCAGCTCCATACCCGCTCACTTTCAATTTTGTGAGCTTGGCAGAACTACATCACCTATTAAACAAAATAAAACGAGAAATAAGAACAGCAGAAAAGGATCAAATGAAAGAAATATTAAAAGATTGGGTGACCATGAAATAGATAAACAAAAAAATACCTCACAGACGAAAAAAATTATAAATGGTCAGATAGAAACAAAATCATAGAAATAGCAACGAAATTCTATGAAAAACTTTATACAAGTTATCAGGCCAGCAATAAACCAATCCAGAGGGTGACGTGGAGGCAAAAATAAGGAAAAAAATTACATAAATCAGTAAGACTGAATTAAGACCGTTTCGAAACAATAATTGGATCTATAAAGCTGCTAATAATAATAATTTTACCCATATTTCCAAGAAATGTTATTAACACAGTTTTCGTTGTAATAGCTTGTTAAGTTATTTCTGCCCTTACTATTGCAACAGTCTGGTTCATTCATCAGTTCCTGGAAGTTCGAAACTCGTGATGTCTTCAGTTGAAAACACTTCAAGGAACCAACTGCCAAAACATGGTCATCATGGAGATAACCGCTGTACGCGCTCCAAGCCGATATTAAGCCACCACCCCAGTGCCCTGGATATCAGCATAGTATATATACGCTAATCGGCAATAAGTCAGGATCAGTCCATCGATCATTCAATTAATTGTATTCTATTATTCACACATGTAACATCAGTCAACAAATTGATGTTGCTCTGTCATTTTAATGTAATCAACATAAATAAATATTTAGTAAACTAAAGTGTTGCTTCTAAAGTAATTGGTCTGGGCCCAGCTAGATCATTCTTTGTGCGACTAAAAATCACATAACAAGCTAGAGTTATATTTCTCTTATGATTTCTCCCTATTAGATTGTTTAGGGTGTTTTCCGTTATAAAGTAATGGTTGGTCATTTAAGGCTGTTAAAATTCTTATCGTTCTTGAAGATTCTTGGTTACACCTTGGGGGAATACCCTTTATTTCTTATCTTTCATGGGGATTCTTCACTTTATTTTTGGGGAACGTCCTTTATTTCTGCTACCACAATTCACAGCCTATATGCCTACAGCCCACATGACTGATATAGCTGCCAAAAACACGTACAAATAACGCATGAACTCGGCAAAAAACTAATAAGAGAATATTGTTTATCACCACAGAATTAAAAATCTACATTTTTCAAAGAAACAATATGAGAAACATTCCTAAATTTTAAGAGAAGAATATACCTAATCGCTGAAAACACATTCAAGTTATAGTAAGTTTCACACGCGTGACTAAAAAAAGACGGAGGAAAGACAAAGTGAAGGCAAAAACTTGGAAAAAGTGGTCGAAGCTGGCATTATAACGGAAAATTCCAGGCAAAAGTTAAAAATGATGGAAGACGAGAAGAAATATCAGGCAGCACTGTACGAGTACAAGAAACAGATGCTGTTAAGAAACGAAGACCCCAAGTAGTGTACCGTTAAGCCCAAATCAGCAGGCAACGTTCAACTTAGAGCCAAGACCGGCCACCCGCCTGACGTCATCAACCCCAATTCGACCATCGGGTGAATTTATAAAACAGTGTACAAAATGTGGCAATGACCATTTAATCAATCAATGCCCTGCACTTGGAAAAGCATGTGTGGACTGCTAGGGGCTCGATCATTTTTCAAATGTTTGTAGATATAAAAACAAAAGAGTGATAAACAGATTAATCAATGGGATGATGGAGAACAATTTTTAGCATTAGAGATTATTATTAACACAAAAGATCAAAACATGTGTTATCTTTATAAGCATGTTATTGGGTTTAGAAACAAACTAAAATTGTTGAAGTCAAATTTACAGGAAAACCATTTAATTCATTTTGGCTCTTTCAAAGTTAACTCAAAAATAAACAAAACTTAATTTTTGAAGGTGCTTACCCTCTATACAGGGTGAGTTTTTTTTCATTATCACTATAGGGATCTCGGAAACCGTGAAAGATAGAAGGTTGGTTAAATGGAGAAAGAATTGCAGTTTTATGAGCTTATTCGAGATGTGCTTCTGTTTCTTTTAAAAATCCAAGGCCTACTAGATACAAGCAAAATATTAAAATTACTTAATTTCTTAAAGTCGGTCTAGCGCCGTTATTATTAAAAATAGAAAAAAAATAATAAGAATAAAAGTTTTAGCTATTTTTACGGTGTTTATCTTACACTTATTCGTTTTCTTCTAGCTTTCATAGTTTTTGAGTTATAACATTAAGTTACATTTTTTTAAATAGCAATCATAGTTGGCTTAGACATTTCTAAAAAGGGCTCACTTTTCCGCTTAAAATGACATAAGGTTTGTTATACCTATTTTGACAAATAATTCTTTTATAATAATTTTCGTAATAAGAAAATGACGAAAACAAAAACTATGAAAGCTAGAAGGAAATTAATAAGTGTAAGATAAACACCCTAAAAATAGCTAACACTTCTATTCTTCTTATTTTTTTTTATTTTCAATAATAACGGCACTAGATCGACTTTAAAAGATTAAGTAATTTTAATATTTTGCTTATATCTAGTAGGCCTTGGATTTTTTAAAAGAAACAAAAGCACACTTTGAATAAGCTCATAAAACTGCAATTCTTTCTCCATTTAGCAAACGAGATATGCTCTTTTTAGAAATGTCTAAGCCAACTATGATTGCTATTTAAAAAAATGTAAGCATAATCTTGAAATTTTTGGTATTTCCATTGTTAAATTTAAAAGTATTGTATTTAAGACTAAGAGTACTACATGAATTGATGAAGTCGGAGATGGAAACCAGTGTTTATTGTAAGTTATGTTTTATAATAATCGTGAATGTTTTTGAATTTAAGTTTACACAAAGTGTTAAAGTCAGTGTTGGAAACCATTTATTTATTATTACATTTTTCATATGTATTAATAATCTAATAATGTATTTGCAATAGTTAGTGGGGGTATCCCTTTGATAATAGAATAAATAAAATAAACTTAATGTTATAACTCAAAAACTATGAAAGCTAGAAGAAAACTAATAAGTGTAAGATAAACACCGTAAAATAGTTAAAACTTTTATTCCTATTATTTTTTTTATTTTCAATAATAACGGCGCTATACCGACTTTAAGAAATGAAGTAATTTTAATATTTTGCTTGTATCTAGTAGGCCTTGGATTTTTTCAAAGAAACAAAAACACATTTCGAATAAGCTCATAAAACTCCAATTCTTTCTCCATTTAACCAGCCTTCTATCTCTCACGGTTTCTGAGATCCCTATAGTGATAATGAAAAAAAACTCACCCTGTATATTTGTCTGAAATTTTCACGGTTTCATGCCAGGTAAATATATAATCTGCATGCAAAATATCGTCATCCTCCAACGAATAGTTTTTGAGTTATACCACCAACATACAGACAAACACACAGAATTGAGAAAACCTGTTGTCGTCCTCCAACAAATAGTTTTTGAGTTATACCGCCAACAGACAGACAGACAAACAGACAGACTGAGGGAATTGAGAAAACCTGTTTTTCATCATCTAGAGACCCTGAAATGTAAAGATCTGAAGAAATCTCGGAAGGTGATTTTTTCGCGATTACAATACTTCCTTCGTGTTTTAGACAAGGGAAGTAAAAAGGGACAAAAGCAAAAAGTGATCTAAGTAACAGGTACAATGTCAGCACAAAAAAAAGTGCAGCATCAGCAAAGTACTACCATGACAGAAGAAACATTTAAAATCAAAGTACACACTCTTAGGTATGCTGAGACAGAAAAATTGGAAGACGAGAAGAACCGGGAAGATCTGCAGGATTTAAAAGTGCTATAGTTAAAATTCATAATGGAACATTTGAGGCAATGAAGGAGTGTTGCAAAAAACTAAGAGAGAGAACTAATAGAAAATATACTGTATGGTGGACGCCAGAAATTAAAAAAGAGGTGGAAAAAATATTTGAATTCAAGGGTCAAGGAGAATTATAACAAATATAAGGAATAGAGGGATATAGTGAAAATAAAGGTATAAGAAGCTAAAAAGAAAAATTCAAAGAGTTTGGACATAAACTAAAAGACAAGTGTAGCGTAGCGGTGATGAATGGCCTGAAAACGTCTTTCGTGCAAAAGAATGCCATAAACTAAAATGTGATTTAAAGTGCATTACTAAATCAGCTAGTAAAAGTCGAGTTTGCGATGTGACAGTTTAGCGAAAGTATCAATTCTGTAATGTCAAATGTGATATGTGTCGAGTTGAACAATCAAAACTAACTTGTCTAAATGTCACGATGCAATTTCCAGCACAGCCGGAGCTATGTCGTAAACGCAGGAATATCAGCCAACAAAAGAGAAGAGTTGCATAAATACCCTTTTGTCCCAACTAACAATAGACCAGGCGAAAAGGGAAAGTCAACCCGGGTGTACAATACAGTCGTAAACGCTTGAAAAGAGAAAGTCCTTTTTGACGGAAGTTATTTCAACCTCTTGTGCTACAATAGAGCAAAGGGAGCTTAGCTGGACAATCCCATTGTACTCAAAAGAATAGGGAATATCTCTTCCATTCAGGCGCACAAGTAGCTTAGTTTTCGAGATCACTTTACGTAAAATCACTTCGCGTAATATCACTTGACTTAATATCACGTCTTCTGCATATTCCAACTTGTACCATTTTGGGCAAAGTCGAGGACCAAGGTCAGTTTCCAAGGCTGTTATTAATAAATAATTCAGTATCGAAAACCAGGCTACTCACAATTGGTTATTTGTATTTTATATTAATATTAACGAATTTGTATATGTTATATTTTGTTCGTGTGTTCTAAAGTAATAAAAGGGAATGTTATTGTTTTCCATAAACGGTTGTATTTTACTGACTTAATTCCACAGTAATAAACAAGATAATAGTTCCAGCGGGAACCACAAAATTGGTGACCAACGACTAAGAAACTAAACAAGTATAATAATAATCAGTAGTTATTCTTTCACGTATTAAAAAACCTAAGAAATGAAAAACAGAAGCCGCTGAAAGGCATTTACGATTAGAAATCCTGTATATAGTTTACAAAGAGTTGGGCAAACAGCCTGATTTGACAAACAGTTTTGATGCAAATTAGTTAATTGACATATGTCGAACAAAGAGGTTATGGGAACCAATCTTGCCAACTTGCATTTGATGAGAGAGTTTTCCGAGTATTAATCATTCTTAGGATCTCTAGAACCGACTATTAGGAATATACAGCCAATTTAGTTAAAATTTAGATTTGCATGTGTGAATCTAGCGGTCGTAACATGTTACAAAATAGGTATGTAAAAAAGGCACTTTTATAACACGCCTTGCAAAAAGTGATCCAAACCAATCAAAATGTATCCCATTGTTTGACCAACTCTTAGTAACCTATATACAGGGACTCTATCTACAATAGAAATGGAGATACGAGTGCCGATAATGTGTCGATTATAAAGATGTGAGCGGAATATTTCAAATATCAATTAGACTCAAGTGTGTGATAACTCTAGTAATGATATCGACATGCAGTAACAAAAAGGGCCAGGTAACAGAAAAAACTCACTGAAGACAAGATCACGGAGGCAATATGCTTAACGAAATAGGAAGGAATACCTACCACCGGCCCACTAAAATACATGGAACCAGCTTGACAGTAACTAGTGTTGAAAATCATAATGGAAAACAAGAACAATATCAAAAGACGACTGGGAAATAGCGTAATCATGACAATATATAAATGGTGAGACTCCAGAGCACGTGGAAACTACCGAGGAATAACATTTTTAAGCGTACCAGCTAATATTTATGAAAAGATATTAGAAAATTAAAAAACATCATGGAAAAATAACTAGATGAATCACAACATGGGTTCTGTCCTGAAAGAAATAGGCAAGATCTAGTATTCATATAAATATCTTTGATCTAAAATGCTTTCGATACCACACCACAAAATGTGATATGAGAGGTGCCACAGAAAAAATGCTAATACTGAACTTATCACTATAATCCACATGTAAAAATTATGACCGTAGAAACAATTGGCAATCACCTGAGTTTCTATCAAACTGCGAAATCAGATAAGCAGATACGCTACGTGCAATCGCATTTATACCAGTGATGAACACCCTAATATAAGAATGTAAAATGAGGATGAAAGGACTGAAATAGAAATATACAGACTCCAGCAATATTACATATCAGACTTAGCATTCGTAGCTGACTTGGTGCTACTTTGAAATAATCAAGAGGACTTACAAAACAATCTAAATTTATGGAACCCTGCCCTTCTAAACAGAAATATGAGGTTTATCAACAAATTAAAGCAGAAGTATTTAAATACTTCGAATCTCTAATATCAGACGGAACGCTAAAAGCAGAGGTAAATAATAGAATAAACGCGGCAAACAGACTATATTACACTATAAGAGCTTTGTAAGCAAAGTTATTTCCTCAAATAAATAAGTTATATAAATTTTTTATACAAATTAAATGACCTAACAAAAACAAACGAAGTGCAACAAACAAATGCCAGTTTGCAAGCCAAGTTAGACATTGATTTTAATATGCCTATAATCTAAATGTAGCTCAATACTATGTATTTACTTTCCAACTAATGCAAATAAATGAGCAATACAAGAACTGTGCGTGGCTACCAACAGTTCATAACGCAGCGGCATGTCAAACATAACTGTCAAAATATACATTCACAAAATTGCAATTTTGCCACAAGCATTTGACCTCCACTTTCAACACACTGTCATAAAAAGCTAACATTCGATACCAATTCACATTATCTGTTCGACAAGCAACAACCATTCAAATGTTTTTATAGCAGCAGCTACCTTGAGGAGTCGTAGGTCCTTTTGCTCCACACCACGTCGTCGACTTTTTCCTCGGGCCCATCGACAACTGTACAGGCCAGCGTGACGTTCATGCCGACCCTTAGGGTCACTCCTGACACGACTGGCTTTGCGGTGCCCCCCACAGTTTTGGTGATGACGAGAGTGGGCTCACCTGCAACTAACCTATTACTGGACGGCCCTTGAATTGCAATTGTTTTTACCTCTCCCCATGGAAAAGAGCCCCAGAAGGGCCAAGATGTGGGCTGGTTTGCCCATAGCGCTTGTGGTTACAAGGAAAACTTGAAATTACACGTCTCACGGCTTGCAGTGTACGACTAAGGTCATACTCTGTACTGGCTTTTCCTAACCTAGCCAATGATAGAAAGTTACCGGGATGAGTAATGTGATTACGCTGTAAACATCATGTACAGGGTGGTTCTTTCGAGTGCCAGATAAATTACTGCGTAATAATGATTATACATTTTTAATGATTGCGCAGATTAAAAATAGCCTACAGAAAAGTTGTTTCATGGTTTACTGCGCATTTTGGAATTACCTTGAACATTTTCAATTGTCTTTGTTCGGTTGCTATGAATGCTATGGCAACAAACTAATTTTTATTTACTTTATTGTAGGAAGTATATTAATCATGATTTTTTCGAACAAGAGATATTTGCTGAAATATAGGTTTTCGTGTCTTCCGATATGCTTCCGATTCAGAAAAATTGTTTTCGAAGTATTGTCTGTCTGTAAGTCTGTTAATCTATGTCCTCTGTACAGCCCAAACGGTTTAATCGATCGGACACAAAATGCACAAAATACTTTCGTTTTTAATATGAATTGAGAAATCCCAGTGATTTTTGGTTAAAATGGGGTGAGCGGAAGTGGTACTTTACTCTTACTGCTTGATAAAAAAATTAGTTTCATAGAACAAGATCACATATTGTGCATGTGCAATTACCTACAACTTTTGTTTAAAAGAAGAACAGTTTTGAAGAAATCACAAAATTAGATTTCTAGAATACATTCCTAGAAGCCCAAAATCAATAATGGAAATACCTTATTTTATAAAATCCAATTATACAGGGTGTTCCTAAATAAGTGTCACAACGGAAGAAAAATATGATGATTTAACTCAACTTTCCTATATACAAAGTTGCTTAGTTTAGCCGCTAGAGGGCTTTAAAAACGATTAACCCCCTGTATAATCACTACTCATTTTTTTTCTGAATAGTTACTTTAATTTAGAATTCCTCTCTTACAAAATTATAGTCGGGTAAACGGTTTAGCCGCAAAAAATATTTTTTAAATCCCTACAAGCCTAGTGTTAAGTTACAATTACTGATTCAGGCTTGTAGGGATTTAGAATTTTTTTGTGGCTAAACCATTTACCCGACTAAAATTTTGTAAGAGATAAAATAGCTTCTAAATTAAAGTAACTATTCAGAAAGAAAAATTGGTAGTGATTATACAAGGGCTTAAAAAAATGGATGGATAATTTATTGTGACGAAGTTTTAAACACTCTGTAATTTTCGAAATTAGGGTTGATTTTTCAAAAAGCTGTGGTTGACTGGTACAAACGCAGGCCAAAAAATGAATAAAATCTTACAAAGATTTTTCGACTTATTTGGAAAAATTTAAAAAGTTAATCGTTTTTAAAGCCCCCTAGCGGTTAAACTAAGCAACTTTGTATATAGGTAAGTTGAGTTAAATCATCATATTTTTGCTCAAGGAATCTACAGTGTTCCGTTGCGCACTTATTTAGGAACTCCCTGTATATCACGTAATTGTCTATAACTTGGTTCAACATATTTTTTTAAGAAGTGTAGTTTTTGAAAAAATTGCAAAATTGCAGAAAATTTAAAAAATTTCAAGTCCAAAAATAATGGTAATACTTTTTTAAAATCTATTATACAGGGTATATCGAAAACAAAGGTCACTGTTTCGTGTGGGTGTAGTACGTGTAAAAATAAGGCAAAAAGACTAGCTGAACATGTCCTGAACCCAACGGTTACCGAGATACAGGGTGTTAAAATTTTTTTTTGCCTTTTAGTTATTTTTTCTGAAGCTGGAGGCGAGTTAATGACATTTTCAGGGTAATTACTACTCTAGGACTAGGCACCCCTTGATTATTACACGCATTTCAATAAACATTCCCATTAAAAAAAATATATAACTTTGATTTTTATTTGTCGATATTTTTTAGTTATGGAAATCAGTTTGCTTTTTATAAGCGCAGTAAATGTATAAATCTGAAATTACAGAAATACTACTATTCCAATCAAAATTTTGCAAGAGTACTTTGTTTATGACAAATTAAATGTAGATTCAAATTAATTAGAAAAGTTAATCAAAATTAGAAAATATGATAAAGGCGTACCAAATATACTTTAAAAAATGGGACACCTAGTTTGGTTTCTACGCCTGGTATATGGAAATAAAAGTAATAGTCAAAGGCACCTTACCATGAAAATTGTATTAACTTCCCCCCAGCCTGCTCAGGGCAATTCAATACAGTTAAAAAAAAATTCAACACCCTGTATCTCGCTAACCGTTTGTTTAAAAATCTGGTGTGATACACGCACACAACTTCCTTTTACAGTGATCTTATAATTAGCCAAAAATTTGATTTTAAATTTTTAAGCATTTGTCAAAAATTTTCAAAATTACAAATTTTACAAAAACGTTACAAAATAGAGTGTTAGTTAAAGAAACAAACTTTCTCTAGAATTTTAAGCTGAATTCAAAATATAATAATATACAGGGTGTTCTATTTAAAATAGGAGTTAATAAAAAAATTTAAAAAAAACAATACACATTAAAAATGTAATAAAAATGTGAAGTTTGAAAAAAGTCGTTAGAGCCGTTTTTGAAAAAATCGAAAAAAACTGAAATATCACAAGAGTAAACACCTACTTCCGGTTATGATATTTTGTTCAAAAGCTTACTGTCGCATCTACATAGTACACAAAAATTATATATGAAGTTTCAACGCCATACCCTTTTTCGTTTTTGAGATATTCTGTTCACAGACAGACACACAGCCGGACACACAGACAGACACACAGACACGCAGACAGACCAATAAAAAAAAGAGGTTTTTTGGGTTCAGGGGACTCTAAAACGTAAAGATCTGTTGAAAACTCAATTTCGAATTTTTGGGTGAATCCAATACTTTCTTTATTGTAAAAGGAAGTAAAAATGCAGAATTAAATTTTAGCAAGCAGTAAAATAAATCGTATGGTGCATAACTTTTGTTTTAGAGTCTAGAAAAAAGAACGTTTTTCCATATGAAGATTTTCTTTTTTTATAAATTGGGTTTGAATTTAGCTTGTCAAACTTACAAATAGAAAACGACTGATATCAGGAACTAACAAAGACTAACTTTAATGTAAATTAGTGATTTTGAATTTATTATTGTTAAATGGTTGTGCGGTTTAGCTTTTTTACTCTCATTACTCTCACCTTCCAACGTTTTCTTCAAATCTTCACGTTTCAGGGTTCCTTGATGACGAAAACATGTTTTCTCAATTCCGTTTGCTTGTCTGTTAGCGGTAAAATTCTAAAACTATCGACGGAGTTCCACCTGGGTGCTACCAGGCCCCGACCTCGTGCCGAGTTCGAATTCCATCACCTGCACTGTTTTTTTTTATTTGCAAATTGATGTACTTTGCATTATCAAGTGTTTTCTTTTACTGTTTCGGTGTTATTCTGAACCTTAAGATGTTTTTACCCTTATGTGGTGCGCTCTAGCGAGGAAAGTTTCGTGTAAACCTCTACAGATTCTTGAGATTTGTATTTACCATGGAGCATTTTTCTACGAAATGCCACTACTTTGAAAAAATATGAAACAAAAAAATACATTTTCATTACATTTTCTTTTACATCAAGGTCTACCGTCAATTATTTTTCCATTTTTCACCATAGAATTCTCTTTTAATAATTTCTTCACAATGTTTTCTTATATGGTTTTCTCCCACCCACCCATTTTGGTCTCATCTGGTTATTTCACAAGCGTACCAACAAAATATCACCCTAACATAGCCTGCTTGGAGAAGGAAACATTGTGAATAAATTATATAAAGTTAGAACGAAACAGCTTCTCATGCTACGTTTGTTGCATAACCAAGAGCCCAAAAAACCAAAGCTTCTCAAACTGTTTATTGGTCTTATCATAATAAAAGAACGAATTAAAAACCATCGTCTCCAAATAATTCCAAATAATCACCGATGACCTCGAACGGGCATCAGCCAACGAAAATTTAAATATAGCTGTTTTGTAATCTCGATATGCTAGACAGGTAGACTCATGTACGTAGAGGAAAAAAATAAGAAATTTAAGTTGCCATTTGAAAGCAAAAGGTTTGTTGCTATAGCAACGAAACAAGGGGATTACACATTTTGAAAAAAGGTCATTCTTCAATCCAAGCGATAATTAAACGCCTACAATCGTTATGGTGAATATTGAACAGTGATCCAATTTAAATGAACAGCCTGTAAGTAGTCGAGGTTATTTATATCCGAAAGCATATCTACATGTTCGTGGTATCGCAGATATCTCAGAAAATCCGCACAAAAAGATAATTCCAGTTAACGCCAGTTATTCTAGTACGTTATTGAAAGCCGGAAAAATGTAAAAGTATAAATTTATTATCACAGTAGATTATGCACCCTTATCGGCATATTACTTGACTGGAGTGCAAACGTCAATTCAAACACTACAAAACAATAAACAATCACGTTCAATTTTCACGTGAGCTATTAGTTATTATATTGCATTATACTATGCCCACAATCGCACTTTTTCACTTTTTAACACCTCCATATCTCTTACATTTTTACGCATAGGCTAATTAATGATTTGAACTGCTGGTAGCTCGCACGGGACTTCACATATACCTACTTGAATTTAACAACATTTGACAAAACTTAAGTTAACATTTTTTTGGGATAAAATCAAAAATGTAAATTTTTGTTTTGCTTTCAAATGACATTTTAAAAATTAAAAGTGAAATTTGACAACTGAATCCAAGGAAAAATACCCAAAAGTCAAATTGTATTCTTATTTTTATTGCAAACGTACTTATTTTTCTATTCGTACCTATGTAGGCGCTAGTGATTTCATTGTACATTACATATCACTGAAGAAGGAAGGGAAGAAACTCTATAGATATGCATAAGGATGAAAGGTCAACAACTATCAAGTACGTGGACGATTATTAATAAGACTTGAGAACAATAATCTACAAGACTGGAAAATTCGAACAAGGAATGAGAAACGGACTAAGCAAGACGAGCAGAGTATGCCATCAATATAAAAGACGAATGAAATTTCAAACCACAAATAGAAAACAAGAAGAAAAACAACTTAATTGGCTTAATACGGCTGGAAAATTAAAGGATTCCCAGGTAAATAATGGAAATACTACCCGAAGGCAAAATAACACGAAGCAGACCGAGGACACATTAGAAAGAAAAAATATTAAAGGAATTGCAAGCAAAAGGGGATACACTATAAAAGAAGCAAGAATATTGGCAAGGGATAGAATCAACTAGGTATAAGAGCTGGGTTAAAACCCAATGCCGTGAGACATAACTGAGTAGTAGAAATATATTTCATTTTCCGTACAGATTTGAAATGGCAATCAGCTTAGTAAAAACACAATTACCTAAGAACCTAGTGAAAGGAGATTTCTTTGTGTCACAAAACATTGAATTTTGGCTTATTGCCAATTTATGTTTCGATTACAATTTTCTTAGCGATCTAAGAAAAATTCACATTTTTAATCGATCATGACAAGTGAGTATGTAAAGGAGGTAATAATCTAAATATATAAATCCTCTCGGTGGTTTGCACAGATCACTATAACTTCGAATCATTGTGCTTAACCATATAGAAGATGTGAAAGTGGTAAGTGAAAAAAGTGGGACACACTGTATATGTATGCGTACAATCAGGGCCGGCACTAATTTTTTTGGCGCCACAGGTAAAGATACAAAAATATTGTACATATAGATAATCAAGACAAGGAAAATATTACATAATCTCTTAAACTTCTTTGTCAATCAACCAGAACTTAGCTTATTTTATTGGAGATCTAGCAGAAGACGACCAGCCTCCCCAATAATTAGCGTGACACTGACAAGCGACTACTTTATTACATCTTTAAGAATGGATAGCCAACTAGTATTTAAATCAACTGAATGTGTGGACACGTTTTCCTCTTTGCTTAGTAAAATATATGCAGTTTCTTTAATTTTACGTCTAGTTGATATTGATTCTTTAGATAAAATCTTTGCGTTATGGCAATGTATTTTGTGGTTGTTATTCCAAGCATGTTCTGCTATTTTATATTTGTCAATCTTGTGTTTCTTAACACCAAAATTTGATTAAGGTGATAGAGACCCAGAATGGTATAAAAAGACGATGTTCGGCCACGTCCCGTCACTTGTTAGTCCCGCTACACCCGGAGAAGCTAGCAGCCGTAAGTCCCACTGGGACTTAGGCCCAGCGACCTGCAGCCAGAGTAAACATTCCAGTCGAACTATCCAAGTCAGAAACTGCCACCAATTCTGCTTTATCCCGAGGAGCCAACCCGCCGTCAGTTCAGCAGCCACTTGAGTCCACAGACCAGCCAGAAGAAGCCTCTCAGAGCTCTAAATATCCTCCTAAATACCAGAATTGACCCTCCAGGCCGCCGTTTTCGGTACCATAATTTATACCCTTAAAACCTACTATTGTTAGTTTCAGACTTGGCCACCAGCCAGCGCTGCCACGCACAGCATCGACACAAAGGCTCGCCAACTTCGGCAGTCCCTACGCTGTAATGCCAGAAGAGTCGCGAAGTTACCTAGGCGGTTACCATCCAGCCGTCAACTATTAATTTAAATCTGTTTCATTTCCATGTTACACTGTACATAAGTTCTTTATAACTTTAGTTTTAAAAATAACATGTAATAATCGAGACAGCATACATAATTTATTAAAGGTGTTTTTAGTCCTATCAATCGAAAAAATCAACGAAATTTTGGCGTCTGGCTACCCACAGGCACTGTAAGCAAAAAGTCAAGACACCCCGGCGTTGCAATATGACAGCTTCTACAAGCAGCAGCAAGTAGTTTCAATACTACAAACCACGCCAGAGGCGAAACTCTTTTGCACGGGAAGCGATATAAGAGCACGGTAAAGTCCTCCGTCGCGCAAGCCTTGCTTTACTTCGGCAACATCTTCTGTGAGAACGCTTCCTAAAGACGTTGCCGATCTTATCCGCTTCGAAACTGTCAGGTGTTTACGATCATCTAAACCACCTAAAAGTAATATTACAAAAGACAAAAGGAATGCTCTCAAAACCTTACGTTCCAATTCCGACATTTCAATGTTGTACGCTGATAAAGATAGTTATGGATCAAACAGAGTACACCACTAAGGTTAAGTCTACTCCAAGATTTTTCTTATGCCCCACTTTCTCGCTAGCCAACTTCCAAAATCGAACGGGAAGTCACTTCTCTCATAAAATCTTCAGATCTTCCCACGGATTTTCAACGGGGATTGATTACTAGCGCTTCAAAGCCTCCTCGCCTCTATGGTCTTCCCAAAATGCATAAACAAGACATCCCCATCAGGTCCATTGTTAGTGCCATAGATTGCCCTACTTACTCATTAGCTAAATACCTAACCACTATCCTCAGAAAGTTCACTGGTAAGTCTCTCTTGTATGTTCGCAACTCAGGCCATTTCGTTGAACTTATATCCAATATAAGCGTTGAACCTAAGAATTTACTTGTGAGTTTCGATATCACTTCCCTCTTTACTAATGTTCCTATTTCCGATTCGTAGCCATAATCCAACAGTTGTTATCAGAGCATGGGGAGACGTCTTCAAGTCTATCGGCCCTTATAGAAAAATGCCTATCTTCCACATATTTCCTATTTCAAGGCCAGTTCTTTATATAAAATATCTGGTGCGGCCATGGGTTCTCCTATTGCACCTGTCGCTACCAATATCTTTATGGAAGCTTCGAAACCGTAGCTCTGGAAGCTTCAGAATGAACCCAAGGTTTGGTTCCGATTCGTTGACGATACTTATTATTTGACCACATGGTAAATACACGTGACCCGTCTTCTTTAACCATCTCAGTAGTCAACATCCAGATATTAACTTTACCATGAAAATAGAAAGTAACGACTCCATTCCTTTCTTAAATGTACAGGTTCCTCGCCAACCTAGTTGCTAACTTGGTCATTCTGTATATCACAAACCATCCACCACCATCCTACACAAAAGCAATCCGTTATCAATTCGCTTGTACATGGGGCTGTTTTCATATCCCAACTCGATAATATCCACGCTGAATTAAACCACACTCGGAAAGCTCTTAGGGGCAACGGTTACCGTGCTAAGGATATACAATATACAGTCTGGCATCAATCGCCATTTTCATCCATGGCCACCCAAACCTTCACAAACCAATCCTCCTGCAGCAATAGTCTTTCTTCTTTATATTCACCAAGTCACCGATCGCATAGGAAAGTTTTTTTTAAAACAAGATATTAAAACCGTATTCAAATCCCCGAGCAAAATCTCACAGCTTCTTTCTTCGCCTTCATAAATTAAACACTGTCATCTAAAGATGTTTATATAGTCCCTTGCTCTTGTAATGCTGTATACATTGGCGAAACAGGACGTTCAGTGATAACTCGCTTCTCTGAGCACCAGCGCTGTCTCAAGTCGGGTCTCGATACATCATCAGCCATCGCCGAACACCAGCGTGATACTGGCCATAAGATCCTTTTTGATGAAACCTCCATCATCTGCAAATCCCCATTCTTCTTTAGCAGAAAGATTCGCGAAGCCATTGAGATTTACAAACAACCTAACAATCTCAATCGGTACGAAGGCTTTCCCCTTTCTAATATGTGGAAAGTGCTAATTCCTGCGGGGCCCACCGCCACTCAACCGCGACGGCACTTGCCTATAAATTCTCGCCTTTCTCCTTCCGCTCGTTAGAAGAGTTTCGCCTCTGGCGTGGATTACACGTTGGGTTACCGTGCTCTTTTGCTTTTCCTCCTGGTGAAGCCCTTACGACAGTGGGCGAAACTTTGAGTGCTTCGATCTCAATAATGACATGGTCCAATTCCAGATACGTTTGTTACTTAATTTGTAAAGTTCTTTTTGATGAAAATTACTAGAAAATATTGCAGAAGAAGCTCCCCATTATAGTATTAACTCAATATAACCCCAAATAAGCCAACATACGTATCAAAAGAAAATATTCAAGTGTATGGGCAATTGTTTCCTACTGCACCAATATTAGAGACTAGTACTGGTCTGTAGTAACCGGCAGCGATTTTGTAAGAGAAACTATGCCTCTTAGTCAATTCGAAGAATTACGTTGGGTTCTACATTTCAATTTTAATGAAAATCAGATTCATTGGGCAGCCAGGTTATGACAAACTACACAAAACGAGACCTGTCGTAAGTCTACACCAGTAGAAGACAGTTTGCCAATTGACCAACAAATATGTGCAACCAAAGTACACCTCGTAGTGGGTCTACAAATTATTTTCTTGTGGCTGGAAGTTTGACGTATATACCAGGCAAGAAAATGAATCAACTGCTAGAACCTGACCTAGGTGCAAGCTCAAATGTAGTAGTACCTATGTCTGCTTAGAAATATTCCAAAGTTAAAATGACAAGTTCTATTTCAACAACTTCTACAGATCTGTGGATCTTGTGGTGTAACCCACAAAAAAGGTATTTGACTGCTAAGAGTAAGAACAAAAAAAAATTTAAGAAAGAACCACGTGGCACATCTATTGAATTCTGCTGAATCAGCGCGTTTCTTCTAGTCTAGAAAGACAACAAAGTTGCCAATTTCTTGTCATTTTGTGGTCAGCAACGTGAGGCTACTGTGTAGTACGGATTTAATCGGCATGAAAAGGAACACAAAGACATCAATTGCCCCCTAATAATAAAAGGAGGGTCGATTTAGTAGATAGTAAGGGAAATGAAAACAAAAAGGTTTTGAGTGACACAGACTTTATGCGGACTTGGGAAATCTAGAACTAAAAGGGGTCGACCAAAGAAATTCAGTACAATTACACTGGAATTTAAACAAACTCAGAAATTTACCAGCAGCTGTACCACCAGTTGATGTTCGAAAAGATGCAATATACCACTGGCCTGAGTGGAGAGGTAACCGTGAAAGATATAAATATCCATTATGTAAAGGTTTGACGTATGTACTTTGTTGCAAATGAAGAGTTGATGTATATTTTTATTAAAAATCAAATTGCTACCGGCTGTTGCACAACAATAAAACTTTGTCAGCTCAGTGATCATAACTCATAAAGTATCATTTATAATACATGTAACAAACAAACAAAAAAATAAAACTTTCTAATGATTTTTCCTTTACTAGTCTTAAAATAGGTTTTTCGAACAAAAACAATAAATCTAAGGCTTAACAGGGTAGTAATTGCAGAAACAGAAAACAACAAAATCTAAACTAGTATAACAGAAACAGGAGGAGATTTTTTTAGAACATGTAAATTGGACAAAGAAAAATCTCCATTTAGACAACTGTAAAAAGCATTTACAGGATTTTTGTAACAGTAATTCATTAACAGGGCTAGATTAGAGTTTCTAGAAGCCATTTAAATAGACATTAACTAGAATAGAAATATTTCTCTTAAAAAACGGCTTGCATAAAAATCGTAAAAATTATGCAAACATACTACTTTTCGGTAAATAATAAAAAATCTAAAGAAGTAATTAACATTTTACATTATTTTTTCAATTATAAATCTTGAAAGTCTTCACATAAAAAATGAATTTTAGTATTGAGTGATATTTTGAAAAATATGTAAAAAATTGAAGTTCATTTATAGCTGATGTTAAAAAAAGGTGTTTTCTTACCTTGAGATTGTTCAATTAGCTAAAAGTAACACATTCTAAAAAAATCTCTTTGAAATATTACTTAATTTCCGAAAAATAGCACTCTTTGGATTTTGACAATTTCGAAAAACTCCAATTTCTAAATAAGTAAAAATCACTTACTATATATGATAGGGCCTAAATAGGTTTTTAGACAAGCACAAAATATTGACTTTTTGGCGGTCACTGTATATACATATGTATAAAACTGCATGTTAGGCCTGAATACCTATACCTTTGATGTGTCCTTTCCATGCTCTTCGATTCATTGCAGCATTCTTCCAGTCTTGTAGATTGTAACACGTAACATCTTCCTCTACATTTTGCTACCACATTTTCCTCGGTCTGCCTTTCCTATTTTTTCTAGCATTTCTGTGATGAATGTGGTCTTTGTAAGGTCAGTTTCGGGCGTTCTTAGTATATCACCTAACCCTGTTTAGGAAACAGGAATTGTTGGAGCGGCTATTCGGACCCTCGCCTCCGCGCACCCTCGAGTCGCCCTTAAAAAAAAGACCCGCCACCGCCAGCAAGCCTTAGACCTCCAGATGCTGCCCATTATTCTAGCCACCCACGCTGAGGAAGCCACTCCTGGTCGGCGCATCAGCACGCCGGATCCAGAAAACACACCCATCGGCCTGCACGCTCTCGAAGCCTGTGTTTCCAGCAGGCCCAGCTCACTTGTCGTCCCCGGAAGCTGGAACTCGAGTTTCACTTGAGGCCCACGGAGTCCGCAATCCGCCGCACCGGTGCGAGACCGTGCTACCGCCTAAAAGCACTGCGAGGATCACCATCCGCTACTCGCGCTGGAATCACCGGCTTAGCGCCCACCTTAGCAATGGCCCTCCTCCTCCATTAAGTCAGGCGCCCAATAGGATTTCCGGTAGCAGACGCAGCCGTTCGTCACGTCCACCGCAGGCTGCCTGAGCGCCTCACGCCGGAGACGCCGTGCCCTGGCCTTCCTAGCCCTTCTGTATATTTTCTACTGCCATTGCGTTCTATTTCTTTTTATAAATATTATCTAGTTCTTTTGTTTTTATGTATATAGTAATCTTAATTAACGTGTACATATACCAACCAATAAAATATCGTATCCGCCAGTTTATTTCTGTGTCGCTACGCCTCTTCTTAGTCTACGCCCTCAACCGCTGAGCGAAGTGGGTGAATGGAAGTAAAGCTCCATTCTTGACTGTCACCACGTCTTCACACCCACAAGGCCGTCTGCTAGGCGTGTCAAGGTGATCTATTTGGTTTCGCGTTTTGTTATCAGGGCTGATCCAGGTTGCTTTATAGATGTTTTTACGTTTTTGTTGTGTGCTTTTATGATCACTAGTTTTTCCTGTAGCAATGTCAACCAATTTTTGTCCGTTGTGTTGTGTAGACTTGTCTTGCCAGCTATATCAATATTTCTTTCTTCTTTGCCAATTTTTGCATTCAGGTCGCCAAAAATAATTTTCACAGCGAAGCTTGGCAAATTATTCATTTCATCTTCTAGTGTATCGTAGAAATAGTGTTTAGTATTTTCATCTGCATTTTCTGTGGGCGCGTTCACAATAAAAATTATTTTTCTGTTTTTTCCTTTCACTCTAATTATACGCAGCCTTTCATTTATTGCATTATAGTTTATTATCCTGTTCCTGTTCCTAATATATTCTGATCTCTACCACCTGTAATTTTTGAGGTTGATAATTGAGGGCCCTTTAATATTTATTTCTTGTACTGCTGCTTTGCCAATTTCGTATTTGTTTAATTGTTGTAAGAGTTCTTTGAACTTCCCTTCTTTATTTAAAGCCTGTACATTCGATGTAGCTATTTTTAATGTTTTCATTGGCTCGTCTCTTGCCCTTGTCCATTGCCTTGGTCGTCTTATTTTTAATTCCTTTTACAGTAAGAGAAGTATTAGATTTTCCCCAAAAATTCGAAATTGAGTTTTCAACAGATCTTCAGATTTTAGAGTCCCCTGCACCAAAAAAACATGTTTTTGTTCATTGGTCTGTCTGTGTGTGTGAACAGAATAGCTCAAAAATGAAGAGGTATGACGTTGAAACTTCAAGTTTTGTGTACCATCTAGATGCAACAGCAAGCTTGAATGCGGGGCGATGTAACAATGAATTTAATTTATTAACTAATAGATCGTGAACAACCAATAATAAAATTCACAAAAATTATAAATTGCCTTGACTTACCAATTTGATGATAACAAGAGCAGAATCAATAATCGTCTTCAACAAATATCGACTGCTGTTTCACACAGGAAAAATTGTTACCAAGCGCGGGGTTACACGTAAAAGCGTCGTGTTCTTACAAGAGTTTTAGCAACAGTGGTACCTACGTTTTTGGGAAGGGGCAAAGTAGAAGGAGGGGTTACAAATACAAGGCAACAAATTTGAAAAATAGCGAAATTCATCATTTCTGGTTCCTCTACCGCGGTTGACATTATTTGCAAATGCGAAAATAATTAAATTATAAAATAATAACTACACTAAAGCTATACTAACCTAACAAAGCTTCCGTGGGTTAGTAGTTTATGATACCCTACTTTTGCATATTTTCCTGATTTCCTTTCTTCTTTAGCGTATTTTCTAATTTCTGCTTTTCCTTTCGTTAGATCACTATCGATATATACATCTTTCCATGCTTTATGAGCTGTAATCTGTTTTGGCTTTTCAGGATTTCTATTTTTGTTCCAGAGATCCCATTTTTATTACATAACGTTTTTTCGCTATCTTGTATGCTGTGCATGACTTTTATTTTTATTTTGTCTTTATAAAAGTTTCCACCTCTTTCTTTAATTCTCGTTCATTTGTTGCGTTGGTATTCAGTCCGGTTACTATAAGGTTCTTCTTTCTCAATACTTTCGCAACTTTGTTCTATTGCTTCTAGTTTCACCTCTTATTTCTTGCTCAATACCTCGACTTCCTTCTTGAGTTCTGTATTTTCTTTCCTCGACAGAGCCATTTCTTCACAGTATTGTTTTTGCTTATCTTTAATCTCTTCCAAGCTTTCCATCATTTTCTGTATTTATCCTTGTTGACGGTTTTGGCCATTTCTCAGCTCCTTTATGTGTTCCATCATATATTTCCTTCAGCATACTTTTCACTTCTTTCCAGTCTCCTGCATTTTCGTAGTTGCTATCGTTTTTCCCTAGGCTTCCACTTTTTGTTGGTGTTCTACTTGTTCTCTTACTTTTATTGAATAGTTTAGTCTCCTTTTCTCTTTACCGTCTTCTGTTGGCGACCCTTCGCTTTTGTAATCGTATCTTGCCATTTTCTGTCGAGTTGCTGTATTTACACAACTGTATGATGTGTTGCCTATATTCTTTTAGTGTGACCTAATCTCTTAATATTTATGGTTCTACAATCTTAGGTTAGAATACAAGTCATTTAAACAAGATTAAAAGTGCTGATTTGACTGATATTACAATTGCTTAAACTAGATCTAATATTAATGCTCATTTTTACGAGATAAAAGTGATTTTGGCAGATTAAAAAATCATACTAATTTTATTTTGGGTTTGTGGGAAAATCGATTATTTTTAGTACTTACCTTGGCACCACTGTCTGCTACGGGAAAACTACACATTAACACATTGCATGCCAATGTGATTTCAACATATCATCACGAATTGTTTTTCTATATTTTGTTGTTAAAATTGTAGCAGAACTTAGTATTTGTTTTTTTCTAGCGCCTCCTTAGTTTTTAGGCTGTCATCTTATATATATTTCTAAAAGTCCTGACTCATTCACTCACTCATCAACGCCCAGCCCAAACCCTTGGACTTAGAAAGCTGAAATTTTGTACAGAGGTTTCCTTTATGATGTAGGTATACAAGGAATAAGGAAGGATATTTCGAAAAATAATATTAAATAGACATTTCGACTTGAAACTTCGTAGGAGTACTCCTAAAAACAAATAAGCAAACACGTATTTCGTGATTTTCCGAAAGTCAACCCCTTAGGGGGTGAAATAAGGTAAATAAGCCTAAAAATCGATATGGGTGTCGTTATTGAGGTTTTTTGGGACGTTGATTGCGAAAATGGCATTTGAAAATTGGCATGCAGATTTCTAATAGGGTGTAGGCATTCGCTAAGAAAGGATTTTTGAAAATTCAACCCCTAAAGGGGTAAAAAAGAGGTTGTAATTTTGTAAGATCAAATTTTGAACTAAGTCATTCAAAGTTTTTGGAAATTTGTCCCCTGAAGGTACAAATAGGAGATGACGGGACGGGACGGGAAAAGACGGGACGGGACGGGAAAAGACGGGACGGGACGGGACTGGACAGGAATGGATGGGAGGGGTGGGGAGGGAACGAAGCAGGACGGAAAGGGAAGGGATGGGATGGGAGGGGGGTTGGGAGGAACGGGACGGGACTGGACGGGGCGAGACGGAAAAGGAGGGGACGGGACGGGACTGGACAAGATGGGAGAGGAGAGGAGGGAACGGGGAGGGACGGGACGAGACTGGAAGGAATGGGAGGGGAGGAGAGGGAACGAGGCGGGACGGGACGGGACGGAGACGGGGACGGGAAAAGGGGCGGGGACGGGAAAAGGGGCGGGGACGGGAAAAGGGGCGGGGACGAGAAAAGGGGCGGGGACGGGGAAAAGGACGGGAACGGGGAAATGGACGGGAACGGGGATGGGGATGGGATGACAGGAAATAATTAGTCATTATTTAATACACGCTTAATACGCTTCTCCTTATATCAAGAAAGATGATAGGAAGGAGAAGTGTAACAACAACACACGTAAAGGACAAAGACGGAAACATACTAAAAACAGCGAAGGAGGTAGTGAATAGATGGCTAGAACATTTCAGTGAAATTTATCGAAAACGAGAAAAAAGTGGAAATGATATTGAAATTGAAGACGAAAAAACAAAATTCGAGGAATTAAAAATGAGCATGGAAGAAATATCTGAAGAAGAAGTAACGACCGCCATAAGACAACTGAAGAATGATAAAGCTGCAGGCATAGATAATATTCCCGGAGAATTAATTAAAGCAAGCTCAGAATCAATGATTAAATTATTACATTGCCTCCTTAACAAAATATGGCATGAAGAAGTAATACCAGGAGAGTGAAGAGAAGGTTTGCTCATAAAAATGCCTAAAAAAGGAGACAGGACAAATTGCGACAATTGGAGAGCAATAACAATTTTAAGTACAACAAGTAAAATATTTACAAAGATAATGCTAGGAAGAATGAAATCAGAGATAGACCGAGTACTACGCACAAATCAAGCAGGTTTTAGACCAAGAAAATCTTGTATTGACCAAATAATTACACTAAGAATCATCTTAGATGAAGGAAATGAATGGCAAAAAGAAATGCACATGAGTTTTGTTGACTTCAGAAAAGCGTTTGATAAGATAGATCGGGAAAGCATGTGGCAGATTCTAAAGAAATATGGGATACCTGCAAAATACATTAGACTAATTAAGCTACTTTATAACAACTACAGTGCATATATACTACATAACAATACAAGATCAGATAAATTCCCAGTAGATAGCGGAGTTAGGCAAGGGTGCATACTCTCACCACTCCTATTCCTGATAATCGTAGACTGGGTAATGAAGAAGACTACAGACAACAAGAAAGGGTTGCAATGGCGCTTTGGAACCAAATTAGAAGACTTAGAATACACTGATGATGTCTGTTTAATAACAGAAAAAAAGAGCCATCTGCAAGATAAGCTAAACGTTTTGAAGAGCATTGCGGAGACACAAGGACTGGAAATTAACACCAGTAAGACAAAAACTCTAAGCGTAAGTTCATCAGATAATAGAGAAATAATGATAGAAAGGAGTAATATACAAAAAGTAGAAAGATATGCCTACTTAGGCAGCATACTAGACGAACATGGTGGTTGTCTCTCAGATGTAAAAGTGAGAATTCGTAAAGCTCAAACTTCTTTTAATATGCTATGGAAAATATGGACAGCAAATGAATTATCAAAGAAGACAAAATTACGAATTTTTAACACTAATGTAATGAGTGTACTCCTATATGGATCCGAAACGTGGGCTTTAAAACAACAACAGATAAAAGAACTACAAACATTTACAAATAAAGCGTTAAGAAAGATCATGAAAATTTACTGGCCGAATCAAATCTCGAATATAGAGCTATGGACAATCACAAAACAAGAACCAATAGCAGTCACTATAAAAAGACGCCGCTGGAAATGGATTGGTCACACACTGAGGAAACCTATTGACGATATAACCAGACAAGCTTTAGAATACAGCATAAGGGGAAGAAGAAGGCCGGGTCGACCAGCCCTAACGTGCAAAAGAGATGTCGAAAATGAATATAAGGCTCAGGGTGTGACATGGAACCAAATAAAAGAATTAGCCATGGATAAAGAAAAATGGAAAGACTTTGTGGAAGTACAACGTATACAAGTAATACAACACAACCCCCAATAAAAGTAACCATAAAATGTGCAACGTAGTGTAAGTGAGTGAACATTTAGTGTAAGACTGACAACCTTACTGCTAAAAACAATTACTGTCATCGAAACGTCCCCAGGGACGCCCTATACTCCAAAAAGGAGCAACAAGACCTAGAGAGAGAGAGATTTAATACACAAATAAGGAACCTCGTGCGTACGAATTCGCGGGTAACAGCTAGTTCATTTATAAAAGACGTAGGACCTCATGTAAAACTTGATAATTTTTTCCCTGTGGGATTCCTCATTTAAATTTTTTATATTTCTTTATGAGAATGATATGGTAATGGTAACAAACTGCAAAGAAAATGCACTGCCTATTATTCCAAAATTACAAAAGGAAAAGGTTGTACGGCTGCTAGAAAACAAGCAAAAATAGTGTACACATACTGAGATAGACGTCCTGAACAACCACCAAATTTTGTTAATACTTAAGTTACTTAGTTTTTGTAAGACTTAAGTTCTATTAAAAAAAGTGTTTTCAGTTAATACTGTAGTGTTTCCTGTTTTTTCTCTATAAAAGTTTTAATTTGCACTTTTTGCTCAAACTGAATATGTTCACTGGGGGCCACGCCATACTTTAAATTTGCCTATTAAAATACACGTGACCGTCGTCCATATACGAATGGTGTTAAGGGGTGGATCCGGTGTTAATATATTTTAAATATTTATGCTGCAGCGGAGAATTTCGACGCATGCGTCAATCAGTGAAATCACCCGATTAAAAGCATTTCCTAGATTCACGTATTTCATTCTACGGAGTGTTGTATACCCTGTTGAGGGGGAAAACATTGCTTTCAACGTTTGTCCGTTAAAACTTCGCCGTCACGAGACTAAAAATTAATAGCTTCCTGGATTTTGTCATTGGTCGGTTCTGTGACTTAGTAGCTACCTGGACTTCGCTATTGGTCATCTCTGAGACTTAATAACTACCTTCATTCTGTCATTGGTCGTTTTCATGGCTTAAGAATTACCTGTATATTGTCATTGGTCTCCACCATAACCGATATTGCCCTAGGTCTTGGGAAATATGTCACCGTGCACCAGCAAGATTCCTAGGGGGCGCAGGGGTCCGTTCTGCCAAAACCTTTCGGAGCTGCGAGTGCCCATCTGCGTGGAAAAAAGTAGCCAAAATGATAGAAATGTTTCTATTTTCTTTTCCCACTCTTTATAATTACAATCATGAAAAGCTTTGTCACATTCAGGAACGATACATAACAATACACGAAAATAAGGCACAATTGTACAAGAATTATAAGTACATACGAAGACCTATTTTAGCAAATGACAAAACATGCTAAGTGATCATTTCACCCACATCTACCACTTTTTTCTGTGGACCATTTACAAGCAGCGGGCTTAAAACATAAATGATGACTTAGCTGTCCGATTTTCTAACACAAAAGATTCGAAACTACATCGATGTCGACTTACAACAAATTCTAAAAATTTCTGAGATTCAAATAAGCACTGTAAAGTTAATTTGTAACATACAAAAGTGAGTGCTGTTCAATATTACATTTGTATAGCTACAACACTAATCCGACATTAATTATCAAACTTTGGAAAAAACTATGGCACAGAGATTTTTAAATGTATGTACAATGTGGGACTTTGGAAGCTTATATTTCCACATGCATGATTCATTAATAAAATACTTAAATTTAATAAAAAGAATTAAAATGTTAAAATCATGAGTTTAAAAAATAGGAACTGAAAGTTTCAATACTGATAAAATGGCATATAAGTTCTCAAAATCCAGGACTATGCCTGAATAAAATATTTATTTCACTCCTGTTGATAATTTTAAGTTTAAACATTTTTTTTCTGTAAAAATTAGATCTACACATTATACCTTACTTTCTGTTAATTTTTACGGTTTGTCGTGAGTAGTTTAGTTTAAGATAAAATTCATTCGCGGTTTGCGTACGTAAACACATTTATTTTTTCAAAACTTACTTAATAGTGACTATGATATTATCGCCTTAACAGAAACGGGTTTACATTATTTGATGCGCGATATATGGTATACACAGAGATGTGGTAAATATAGATGCAAACACACCATTTATTTAAGAACATACGTATGTTCCAACATGTACAACATACGATTTTCATTTTGTCTCTTTTCGTATTATTGTAAATGTTTGTACAAACATCGTCTCTTTCCCTCTAAGTGGTACCTGGGCGTTACCAGGGCGGTGCATGCGCAACACAATATTAAACGTACTTCTGAACTCGCGTAACTCGTGTGTTTACAATTTACAATCACCATATTTACAGTTGTCAGTTGTCATATTTGCGTTTATTTACACTAAAATTGGGCATCGCAGAAGCTTTCTCTTTGACAAATTCGATACCAAGGGCAATTTGCACCTCAAACAATTTTTAATATCGAGCGGGCCAACGGCCGAAGTCCGAGAATAGCGAAATATGCGAGCGCAATCATGAAACCGCAAGGGTCGATTTTGGGCCCCCTTTTGTATATTATATATACATTTAACATGAAAACTTCGCTGAGCTGTTGCAATTATCATCTGTATGCCGATGACACACAGTTACTATACAACTTTGAACCGCATAACGTCAATAATGCAATAACAGCGATTAACGCTGATCTCAACAGTCTTGTTGACTATTCAGAGAAACATGGGTTAAACATAAATACTAATAAATGCTTTGTTATTCTTTTTGGAAGTACAAAACTTCGGGATAATTGTCGTGATAAAGTCTTGATCAAAATTCGAAATACAGAATTAGAAATTAAAGAAAATGTAAAAAATCTAGGGCTCTGTATCGACCAAAATTTTAGATTTAAAGAACACATCTCCAATACTCTGAAGAAAGCATATCTTAATTTAAAAATAATCTATCAAAACAGACATTGCTTAAGTAAACAAATAAAAACAACTCTATGTGAAACTATGGTGTTATCGCATTTCAATTATTGCGACTGTGTATATGGTCCATGTTTGGACAGTACAGATATCCGGCGCATTCAAAGGGTGCAGAATTCTTGTTTGAGATTGATATTTGGAATAAAAAAATTTGAACATATATCTCATAAATTAATTGAAACAAAATGGTTAAACATGGCTGATAGAAGGAAACTTCATGCGGCGTGTTTATATCATAAAATCATTACTGATAAAATACCCTCCTATTTATTCAAAAAAGTTAATTTTAGATCTGATCTACATAATGTAAATTTACGTAACAAATACTTCATAAATATACCGGCTCATCGAACTGCTTTTTATGAACGATGTTTTTCATATAATATAGCTAATCTTTATAACTCGTTGCCTTATTTTCTAAAAACTCTCACTTGCATTAAATTTAAAACACAACTAAGTAAAATGTTACTAAATAAAACCTTAAAATTTGCTTTATAATTGCCATTTATAATTGCCATAATCTAATTATATAAATTTTGTTTTAATTTTCCATTATATGATTATATACACATGGCCAGAAATCAACAATGTACCTAACACAAACTATAGCGCAAGCTACGCAGAAAAATATCTTCTAATCTAATTTACGTATAAAACTAGGGGTTAAGTGTAAGAGCAGAACTTCACTTCCTTGGAAGTGATTTTCTGAACTTCGCCCTATTGACACACATTCTATTTTATTTCATTTCTTTATTTTGTAAATTTTCTTGTATTTTTTTGCTGTGTCAATAAAAGACATTATTATTATTATTATTATTATTAAACATGAAACCAGCAAGCACGCGGTTCCGGCTGCAGAGCGATAAGACCGGATAAGAGTAACAGCCGTTCAGGCGACAAAGGGATATTTAAATGTTTATTTATAAAGTTCAATTTTACTGGGGTTCGATCGTCGTTCGGTTTTGAGTTTTTAAATTTAACGACTAGCAAGATGATATTCTTCTCGCGAGGTGGATCGTTGTTTTGAAAGACGGTTTAAAATTACCGCTCTGCTTTAGCAATCAATCAAACATTAGGTACCTCTTAGAAAAAGAGCGACTGTGGACCACCACGAATTTTAGGTGCATTTGAAAGAGACAGCTTGTTAAAAGTGTGTTTGTGCTTATATCATACATGTAGTAACACAGTTGCAGTGGCATGTTTGCATCTATATTTACCACATCTCTGGGTATACAGGTCTGACCGCAACGAACGTACTTCCAAAAAGGCTCGCGGGGGTGGAGTGTTAATTGCGGTTAATAATAAATATATCTCTAAACAGATTTACGTTGATTTTACATCTGAGATAATCTTAGTAGAATGTACAATTTGCGGTCTAGGATTTATAATGAGTAATGCCTATTTTGTTCCTCGTTCCCCATTTGATAAATACAACTAATTGTTCGAAGCTATCGAAAACGGCGATATATTTTTGGGTAAAAATTTCATATTTTTGGGGGATTACAATGTCCCCGAAATTAGAGGCATTCATACGGTTCTTGTAGATGAAAATAGAATAATGAAACGACTTTCTGAGTTTCTAAATTACATAAATGCTGACTTATATAATAATGTGCCTAATGTAGAAGGGACGACGTTAGATTTAGTATTCAGCAATCTTGACATTGAAGTATGTAATGAGCGCGACGCCCTAGTACCTATTGACAGCCAATACCATCGTGCACTTCTCATAAAACATTTTATAAGCAATAGTTAAAAAAATAAACCGTTCGGAGTTAATTCTACACCAAAGTATAATTATCAGGGTGCAGATTTCCTACTATTGTACAATTTGCTACTAAACGAATTTAGAATTTTTAAGTTGAGCAAAAGAAGAGTGATGTCGGCTTTGTTTTTATGCATAAACTGATGAACAACAGAATCGACTGTCCTACATTGCTGCCCCTGGTCAAGCTGTACGTTCCTGCCTTGCGCTGTAGACCTTGGAAATTATTTAATATACCTTCTTGTAGAACAGAATTACGCTATTACTCATCCATGACTAAAATGTTGCAAATAACAAATGAAATATGTTGTAATTTTAATGATATTTTTAATGATAAATCCTTAAAAAAAAGTTAACACCGCTTTGATACGGAGAGTAAGTAATCTGGACTAAACTGCTCACGCCTCACTGCAATACTGGTCTTGTTTGTTTTTAATATTAAATTAAGGTATTATACACCTGTACTGGGATTCCCCAGCAATGTAACTGGGATTCATCCCATTTTGTTGGGCTTATTAATAAACAAATAAATAAATAAATAAAATACAATAAAAACTAACTATAATCAACTGTGCAATGTCACTTTACTAATGGGACCAACACAAACAAAAATCTATCAAATCCTAAACAATATGGCAGCATTGGATATAAATTGTGTTTGCTCAAGACTGCCACATATTCAACGAACGAGGCATTTGTACTTTCACAAATAAAAACCGTTGTTAATTAAAATTTACCCCTTAAAATAATCTGGTGCATATTTGTTATGGGTACGACAAGCACAAGCTCGCTGCCTGCTCGAATAAGAACGTCCAACCTAAAAACCGATTGAAAGGAACCCCACAGATTCAAATCACAGCAAAGTCTGAAGAGTGCAACAATTCCCACCACAGACAGCCAACAAATCAAACATAAAAATAACTAAACCCTCTGCTGAATGCTGCCCCAATGCGGCATGGGCAGCACATCGAGGTCTGCAACAGAAACGGAATCAACAGCCTCATGCAGATTAGCAGCACCGTTGGAAGAAGCCAGGGCTTCATTATACGAAGGCGGTAGTTCACTGCTCCCACTCTCTGGATTTCTGGTCGAGTCATCGTACGAGGGTGGCGCGTCGTCCTGCACCGCATTGTTGGCCCTCTCACTCGCAGCAGCTATGGGTGTGATTCTGTTTACGATCACCACCGACAACTGACCCGCTCCTCGCTCTTCCAACAGGCAGCTGGCAGATGAGTTGGTGGTGCGCTGGTTGGTGCAAACCCGGTGCGAGCAGGCAGCTGTAGCAGCAGTCAGCCTCTGCCAACCGCAGTTGGTCCTCCTGCGGACAAAACAGCAGAGCCGCAGGATGACCACTACCACAATAAAAATCGACACAGCAGCTGAAAAGTCACAATTGAGTTAATTTCCTCTTTTATTTAGTCACCACTCACCTGTATAAGAGAAGTTCAAGCCGATTTTGTACTCATACGTCGAACGATTGGATGAGTCTGTAAAAAGTTGAGATTTTGGTTGTAAGTGTTTCGTTACAGAGATTAAATACTGTCATGAAACCATGCCACTTAAGTTAGTTGATAACAAAGAAATTTTAGATGTTGTCAGGGACTTGAAAAATAAAGTTAGTAGTGGATATGATAAAATTTCAACCTCATTTATGAAATTGTGCAATCATAAAACCTATAATATAAATAAACAATTCTCTAAAATATGGAATATTACCAGAGGGATTAAAAATTGCTTTAATGGTCTAGTTCGTGTCACCTTGTTATTTAGTAACCATTATTCTGCTAGGTATAGAACTAAACTGTATTTCTTACATTGTAGTAATTAGATTAAAACGTATTGTATACTTAAAACTTGCAGTGAATGTTTCGCGTGCTCGAACAAGGAAGTAGAATACTGATCCCATGTGCTATTATTAGAATTGCCTGTGACGGAGCGACGTAGCGGTTTGGTGCGCGAGCCGAAGTACAGGGAAGACATTCGGGCGGTAATAAGCGACCTGTGCGTACATCCAAGCAAAAGGTGACACCACGTGAAGTGTTATAAAGTGCCAGCTTGAGGGAAGCATCCCCGAGATACGGCATATGCTATTCCAGCTGCCATTTGAGCTCCAAGAAAACCAGTCGACTTTGGCAACACACGAAGTCTTTGTGACTAGCCACCAAAGCCACGAACCTAATCTTTTGGTCATCTTGTTCCGAAAAAAAGGCAAGTATAATTACATTTGACGAGTGAATCTATGGCCTAGAAAGAGTGGGGAAAGCTAAAGCCATAATAAGGAATCAACTGCTATTGCAACAAATTGTGCAACAGCTGCAACGAGCCACGTTAGAACAAGGCGCTTGTATCATTCTGTTGATATATTGCATCAGCTGATTTCGAGCTACTGGAGTCATGGCTGCAATAAGTGAACTTGTGTGCGAAATTTAAACACTATTAACACTGTGGGTTTTTAGACTTGGCGTTGATAATTAATAAGCCATACCTACAGACCTACACTTAAGGATGTATTCAAGCATGTAGATTCAGCATTAAGTACTTATAAAAATTGAGAAAAGTAATTTCTATGTTTTTCAGGCACTTTTTTTTATTAGAATGCAGTCAGTTTTTCAAAGAGGCTTCATATTTCAAGTTACGCCATAAAGTTGTTTTTTTTTAAATGGGACTCATAGTTGATTACGCCATCAGGAGACGGAAGATTTTTTCCCGTTCCCATTTAGTGCGCCGCTCTCCGATTACGCCATTACCTTCCTTCCAATAGAAAGTTTGATTAGGGCGATCCTAATTGTTAATATCAAGCTTTCATTTAAAACATCATATTTTCCCCATTTTTCATTATTTCTTCTCTGAAATTTGAGGGGGTCGTCATCTAGGATATAAATTACTAAAATTAAAAAAAACAAGATATTTCTTAAAATACCGGTTCAAATTTCAATATCTTCAATCTTCACTTTCTAATTATTTTTTTAAATAGAACACCCTATATTTCATTACAGGAATAAATAGTCTTAAATGTTCTTTATTTTGACTCCAACATGTATGTACTTTAATCTAAAGAGTGTTTGAGAAATTATGCTTTTAATAAAAACTCTCGATGAATGTGTACTGTTTGGCACATGGTTTATAATAGTGCCGTTAAAAAAGCGATTTGACGGTTAACCATGGTATTTTCATAAATCAAACACCGTTAAACCGGTTAACAAACTAGTTCGTGTACCTGTTTAAGAACCAGTTTGTAAATCTATAAAAGAACCGGTTTGTAAACCTCTTTAAGAGACGGTTTGTAAACTGGTTGATGAGGCGGTTTGAGAATCTGTTTATAAACAGGTTTAAAACCGGTTTATAAGCCGGCTTAAAAACCAATTTATTAATTAATTTAAAAGTTTGTTCTTAATACTAAAAATGCAAATGTAAAGCCTCCACATCTTATAAGTATAACTAATTTCGTTGTTTATAAATCGATTTTAATCCGGTTTATAAACAGATTTTTAAACTGGATCGCAAACCGATTTAGAAACGGTTATATTCAGGTTTTCGTTTAACCGGTTTAGCGATTTTTGATTTATGAAAAAACCGTGGTAACTGCGAACTGGTTAACTGTGAAATCAATTGTTTTACCAGCACTACTAAAATCCATGCGACAAATAGTACACATTTATCCTGATTTATTTATTAAAAGCTTAATTTAGCAAACACTCTTCACATTAAAGTACATGTTGGGGTCAAAATAAAGGAAATTTAAGGCTCCATTTATACCTGTAATAAAATATAGGGTGTTTTATTTAGAAAAATTGAGAAAATAAAGATTGAAGATGTTGAAATTTGAACCTGTATTTTGAACACCCTGTATTAAAATATACCATTTTTATTAAACAATAGTATTTTTGTATCCTACATGACTACCGCCTTAATGTTTGGAGAGACAAAGGTTCAAAAGTGAGGAAAAATGTGACGTTTTAAATGAAAGTTTGACAAAAATATGCTAGAAACGTTCATAAGTTGGAAAAAATGAAAGCAATTTAAAAGAAAAGTTAAAATTGAATGTAGAACTTAAAAAGGCTTAAATAGCCATAGAGATACAGGGTGTTCCATTTAAAAAAGTAATACTTTTTTGAGCCAAACTTTTTTGGAACACCCTTTATATGTAAAAATAATTTTAAAATGTTAGTAGAGTGCGTTTGCCGGTTCTGAGACCTCCCCCCACTACTGTGTGAAGGGGAGTTAAGGTCAAGACTATGTTCAAGACCAAGTTCATTTACTCTCCCCTCCCACTCGAAATTCAAGATCAAGGTTACGTCCTACCCCACCACTCACATTTCAAAGCCAAAGCCATGGTCATTTCCTTCCCCCACCACTCGGATTGCAAGGCCAATTTGAAGGTCAAAGTAAGATTCGAGGCAACACGAAAATTAAAATAGTGCTGCTTAGAACAGACCATCCAAGCACAACACACTTAAAAATATTTAGGCATGATCTAAGCACAATCCAGCCGACGATACCACATGTCTAAATTACGACTCGACTACGATTCGAACCTAGGTCTTCCTATTCATCCGCAGCGGTATAGTGTACCGTATCCGCAGCCGAGGGTGTCCTTACCGCTAGACCATCGAGTCTTATTTTCTCTATTAATGGGTATATCACTTCTACTGTAGTATCTTCATCAATTTTCAGCATGTTTATCATTACTCCATCAATTCCTAGTGCTTCACCATTTTTCATTTATTGGATTGCTTTTCATAGTTCTGCTTCTGTCGATCTACCTGTATTGATGTTTATTTCAGGGATTTGCTTTGGTTCTGGTAAATTGTATTTCTTCTTGTTTCGTATTCATTACCTCTTCAAAATGCTCTTTCCAGTGCTGCAGTTGTTGTTCGATTGTAGTAAGTATTTGTCCCTTTTTATCTTTTATTTGCAAGTTTTTTGTTAGTTCTTTTATTTTTTTATATAGTTCTTTACTATTTCCGGTTTTTGATGCATTGTCTGTCGTTTTTAAAGCGTTTCTTTAACTTCTTTGCTAGCCATTACATATTTTTTCTGATTTTCTCCTTTCACACTATAATTTTGTGCTTGTAATACACTGTTTTTCCATTCTTTTCTCACTTTCACCTTTTCCCATGTCTTGACTTATCCATTCTCCATATTATTTATTTTCAACTTTAAGTATTACTAAACATGGATCTTGAAATGTTTGTTTGCACTGTTGCCATACATCTTCTACGGTCTGGTTATAATTTATGTCTGTTGCTTTTATTTGTATTGCATTAATTAGTGCAAGTCTTATTTGTGGGTCTTTTAATTTCTACATATCATAAAACGTTTTTGTATGCTGGTTTCTTGGTTTGTTAACTTTTATAAGGTCACAGCGAATTTCTGCTGTTGTAAGATAGTGATCCCTGTCGATATCAGCTCCTCTTTTATTACGAACATCCACTAGAGTGTGCATCCATGTTCTATTAATTCCAATATGATCTATTTGGTTTTTAACTTTTTGGTTTGGGGAGTTTCATGTTGTTTTGTGACATTGTTTGTGGAAAAATAATGTACCACCTATTACGATGCTATGATATTTTACAGAATAATTTTAAACAGAATTATGAACACACTAGACAAAAATTTACGAAAAGAGCAAGCAGGTTTTAGGGCTGGTTGTTCCTGTACCGACAGCATAAACACACGTGCATGTACTTGCTGAATTAGCAGAGCCAGGCCTAAGCGCTGCATCATCTTGTTCACACACCGCTTCAGCTGATTTCAAGTTACTGTAACCAGGACCGCATTAAACAAATTTAATTTAAACATTGCATGTAGATTAAGCATCAAGCTCTTGGACTGTGCCGTGCTAATATATATATATTTTTTTTAATTGTTTGTAAACCGGTTCAACAAGTTAATGTTATTCACGGTTGGGTTAACACTGAAGTTTGCATTGTTTATCACTTTGAAAGGAAAGCTGCTATGAGCTCCTCACGCAATTAACTGATTTTTAGTCAGCGTCACTATTGTCACTTGCCGTAAGCACATCTTGTGGGAGAAGACGCTTTAACCTTACGCGTAATTTTTTCTTCCCAATAGAGTAGTGGGCTGCGCCTGGGCAGGACGGTATATTTTTGAAGAATTTTTTGTTACATATTTGTATGAAGTGTCTAACGGTTGGAACACCGAGTTCTTCATGGAGATGTTTGTTTCTGATGAACCATGGAGAATTTGTGGCTATTCTGAGAATTTTGTTTTGTAGGGCTTGAATTTTGTTTATATGTGTTTTGGAAGCTGCTCCCCAAACTGTGCATCCATACGTAATTACAGGTCTTAATAAGGATTTATAGATAAGAAGCGCACATTCGATTTTTAACGAAGATTTACGATTGATGATTGGGTACAGCTGTACTAGTCTCGTATAACATTATAACATAATATTAATAACGCATATTACATTTATCGATTAACATTGTGTATTCTTTTTATGTACACTATTCCCATGCATGTTTTTTTTTACAGATTATATATCTTTTCATGTAAACTGTTTGGCTTTCGTTTCTGGCAGTATTTGCATGCACAATTACAGAATTATAGGTGATCACGAGCAGGCCGTCAAGAGTAATATTGACATTTCCCTTAGCTGCGCTGAGGTAAGAGCGGGTCTTGTACTTCTATGACTGAATTAACTCGCAAACAAAGGGGATTATGAATTCATACTATAGTAGAGTATAGGGCACGGGAAAAACCGTATTACACTATACGGTGCCCAACGTAAGAACTAAATAAAAGTACCATAACAGTTTCTGGCGCCCAACGTGGGGCTACATAAAAGTATAATTACAGTTTACGATGTACAACATAAGGTCTAAATAAAAGTACCATTATATAACCAACAACCGAATACTACTGCCTGTCTTCTATTTCCGGTTATACAACCACTATTTAATCCTCTGTATTTACTGTATTTAATTTTGCTTCCGTGTTTAAACAATAATTTCTCCTTAAAAAAAGCAGATTCCACATGTATTTGACTACTCACCTATTACGTTGTCATATTTCAACTCAGGAAACGTATCTGAAAACAAAATGTATTGCTCTAATAACGGTAAAACCGAAATTTAAACACTTCCAATACTTACAATTGCTTATTGGAAAGTCAAAATCAAACTTGGAAGGCTTATCAGTATCCGAATACGCCCATTCCAGCACTGATGACCACTTATTGGCCCCCAGGCGGCTCCAGTCGGTGACAGGCGGTTTGTGAAGTGCAGGTGCTCCGAAGTCGCAAATTTACTAGCATTTAGTTTGTTGAGGAAGTCGTGCAGCAGTTCCTCCAGTACATTATCGTAATTAGGGTTATTTCCTAAACAGGTAATGCCTCTTGTTGATTTCTGTAAGCAACAATGGGAAGCTAAAGTGGTTACCTGCATGCTTTATTTGGAATGGCCCATTATCCCTCAGGTGGCTCCGGTCAATGACAGTGGGGTTGTTAACTAAATATGGCTTCGAAGTGGAAACTTTACTACCATATAGTTTGTCGAAGGGGTTTTCACGCAGTTTCTTTAATATGTCATCGTAATTACTTCCTAAACAGAGAATGCCTGTTGTTGATTTCTGTAAGCACAGATAGGAAGCTGAAGTTGTTACCTGCAGGCTTTAGGAATGGTTCTCCGTTGTTCCTTGGGTTTTTCCAGTCAAAGATAGATGGGTTATTAAGTATAGATGGCTTCGAAGTCGAGACTTTACTAGCATCTTGTTTGTTAAAGGAGTCCTGCAGCAGTTCCCTTAATACATAATTGGGGTCGTTTGGAGATGCACTTTCTAAACAGAGAACCCCCATTACTGACTACACCAGAAGTGGAAAGCTAAAATTGTTGCCTGGGTAATGCACGTTAAGCTTTGGCTTATTGGCGCTGTCTTTGCGAGGCTTGACTGTTACAAACACAGACTTTGACTGGTTGTGTGCTGCATCTGAGCAGATGTAAGTTCCACGGTGTTGAATGGTTACTGGCAGAAACTGAAGCTTTGATGGCTTCGACGTGGAAACAATGCTGTCTTTATGTGGCTTCAACATCTTTTGGGCTGAAATCTGTTTCTTTATAATTAGTATTCACTAAAGTCAAATTTTATAGCCAAAATATCAGGGGTTTGTAACGCCCCATTTCATTTTACGTTACGATTTAAATAGTTTCTCGAGGCAGTTTGTTTTCGAATATGATTTTTGCGCACGCCCCACTTTTGGCATTGTGTGAATTAAATTTTGCCCAAGGAACACTCAATATTAGAGTGAACACCTGTGGAGAATTTCTCGTTGCGGTCGTTCTTTTGATAGTGACCCACAGTCAAAGGAGGCTAGGCTCGATCGATATAATTTTAGAAGCCACCTCCAGGGATTTGACATTGTTTTTTCCAGCAGCCCAAGAAGCTTTAGTTTTGTTAACAATTGACAAATTCACTGCGGCGTCCTTCATGCGCGTTTAGGCTGATTTCCAGCTTTGGTGAATTTTCCTTTATAGTTTCTTTGTGAGTTCTAATTTCTTGGTATTAGGCCTGGCCTTCGGGTTCCCAGCCCTAAATCTAACACCTACAGGCCGAGGCTGGCAAGACCCACCTGAGATCAGAAGATAGTGCCTTTTAAACCCCCCATAAGTACATGCATTAAACTTCAGCTTGCTGTTTAATCATCCGAAATGGGCTTTTGCCTAAGAAATAACAGTTCAACGAAGACCTTCGATTAACAAATTGTACGCAATAACAACCCATCTTTTTATGCAACGCTTGATGTCTAAGTAAAATAACTTTTTGGACTTTGCATTGCCTCCAAATTTTATATTTCCAAGCCCACATTCTGAACTCAATATTATTGATCGGTTGAACCCGTTTATTATGTGACAATTTATGCTTTTATGCAACAGGCTTCGCCTTATAATTGTAACGTGCCAATCTAGCCTTATTGGCTTTTGTAAATAACTTATTTGTTGCTGTTGACTGTTGGGATAATTAAATGCCCCTATTGCCGATTTACTGTGTTATCTGGTTATAAACCCTTCTACAACCTGAGAATTTTTATAAAGTGTGATAGATTTATAGCTAGATTTGTTATGATGTTATGTGTTTAACGACAGGCGCCCAATATGTTGTTGCTTCATAAAAATTGTATTTAACCCTAAGGATCGCTGCCTAGTTCTTACACACACCATATTTTCTACCAAGGATCAGAGCTAGCTAGGGTTGTGCCAACCCCTCATTTAAGGGTGGTACAGGTTTAGTGTAAAAATAAAAGCTGCCCTAATGTAGGAATTCACAACCTTTCGTCAACGTAATTGAGGACATTATTTTCATTAAATAAAAAGAAGTTTATTAAAACCTGATATAGTATCCTCTCTCGTCTATATCAAGTAGCAGGAGACGCGGAAGATCGCCGCAAAGGTGGACTGACGCCACTATGCTTCTAGGTACTAACATGTAGGAGGCAATTAGAACAACCCGCAACAGAGCTAGATGGCGCAATACCATAAAAAATGTGACCAAGATAATCAATTCATAAATCTTTAAATGCATCACCACACATCTGCAAAGATGTCAAGAACGAAGAAGAGAGACTTAACAGGCCATCTTGGTAGCTGAATTGGGTAAATGCTCAGTTTAACAATATTTTATTTTATTCCGCACTCCGCCAACAGTTGTTAGCCCAATTATAGGCGTCACTGTACATTTTATGGCGGACATGGGTACAAATCTGACTGTAACCAAGATTTTTCTCAGAACTGTAATAAATTTAAACTCCTTAATTAGGTTAGCTTAAGTTAAATTTAGAATTACTGCATGTGTTGTATTTGAATGCGGGGAACGTAATACAAGTCAAATACGACACATTACACATCCCGTTGTGTATAATGGACCTTGACACCATAAGTTATAACGAGGCTACAGATTATGTATTGTAACGATTCTGCGCCCAGGTCGTTGCCCTGGACATATGACTCGGCCGAATTCTTCCAGAAACGTCGCCATCAATACTCGACAGGCCGCCTTGGACCCAGCTGCAGACGGGTGACGTCAGCGACCTTGCAGCCAGATGTAAGGGATGATTCACGCTTCCGGAAACACGCCCGAGGTCAACACATGCATTTGCCGGAATGTACGAGCAAAGCCTCAATTGTTCTAGATGGAAATTATCCGCGAATATAAATACACGGCCGTCGGAGTTCTCAGTAGTTCACTTTAGACTCGAAGCGCGCGTGATATAAACGAACCCTAGTAAAATAAATAACAGATAAATAACCATATAAATCGTTGGTGTTTAAGGCGTAAATAGCCAAATAAATAATTGATGTTTGATCCAGCGCATATAAATAAATAAATGTATCGTTGTTAGAAATAGTGCCTGTAGTTCGTTAGTTTAAGTGATTTGTGTTCTGCCTTGTTAATTAGATAATTAGTGTGTTTGTAAATAATAATAATTAATAGTTGTAAATAAATGTTTAATACAAGAAGCGTCGTATAATTTCTAAATAGCCCGATCGTAAAAAACGTAACAGTATGTATATATAATTCATCCATGATGTTTCCTCCTCCCAGCAGGCTATTTTGGTGCGCATGTAAAATAACTAAACATGACAAAATTGGGTTATGTTGTTTTCAATTTATGGTAATGATTTTTGAAGTTTTGTCATTAAAATTGCAACAATGTCAATAAAGTAGTTGTAAAAAATGCCATGGTTTCTTCATGCCACAGTTTAACTTCTATTATAATTCATGCATGCAACCTAATAGAACATTTAACAGCCTACTGGGAGAAAGAAACATCGTTAATGGATTATATATTACAATCTGTCTCTATTCACAACAGTAAGTATTTATTATCATTAAGTATGTTTGAATATGTAGGATACTATTCCTCTAAGTAACTATACTCTACAGGATCTCACAATATGGATATTAATCTCTCTCAACAACAACAACGGAGGAGGAGGAAAGAGAGAATCTCTCTCTTTTCCTCCTCCTCCGTTGTTGTTGTTTCTTAAAAACGGGAAAAGCCCTGGAGAAAATATAATAAAAATGCAAACATTATAGAGACATCGCATCGCTAGGCATGATTTACAAAATATTTGCTGGATGTATACAACGATTAACAGAACACTCGGATAAAATCATAGAACAATACCAGGGAAGCTTCAAAAGAAACAAATTGGTAACTGATTTAATATATACACTTTGACACATACAGATGAGTTTCTATGAACATGGGCAATGATTAAATGCAATCTATGTAGACTTTCAACGGGTGTACAACATGGTCATTTAAGAGAAATTATTATTTGTAGCTCTGGAAGACGTATCAGGAAAAAAATATATAAAAAAGGATGGTTTGATGATGAATGCAGAGATTGATCAGCAAAAATAGAGCTTGGAAGAAATACATTAATGACAATAATGAACAAAATAAACCAGAATGTGAAAGAGGAAAAAATGTAGCAAGGAAGGCAATCAGAAAAAGCAGAAACGCTAATCAAGAACACTGAAGATACAGAAAAATAAAACCAAAACAGAAATGTAGGAGAATTTTACAAAAATTGCAAACAGCAGAAAAGCCAGAAACAAACGAGATTTGATGGAAAATGTAAAAATAAAGGAGAGGTTATAGACAATAATAGAGATGCCACAAATAGATGGAATGAATACTTCCAGGAAGTATTAAATAAGGAAGAGATGCAACAATATGAGGAAACATCTCCTGCACAAATGGCCACACCAAACATGAAAATATCAGATGAGGAGGAAGTAGAAGGAGCAATAATAGAAATTTAAAAATAGCAAAGAGCCAGTAAGTGATAAAATAGAAGTAGAATTTCCAATAGTGCTGGAAAAATATGTAAAAAATTACAAAAAATTAGCAAAAAATTTGGTAGAAAAGTCCCCTAAAATCAAAGCTTTGCTACAGGCGCCATATTGAAAAATGGGGGCTCATTTTTGTTTCCTTTATAAAATTCTGTAACCGACGCAGATATAAAAAAGGTTCAAATAAAAACTATAGACTATAATACAATAAACAATTTTAGCTATTACTATTTTTCCTCTAAACCAAACGTTTTTTGAATTAAGAGCTGTAGAAGAACATCAGCAGATATCAATATCAGTCAGGATACTGCTACCACAACAATAGTCCAGGTATCTACCTCAACACAACAAAAAAACTAACGCAGTCCTGACTTTTGGTATGATTGCAATGATGAAAAATTAATGCAAAACCAGGAAAGAGAAGAAACGGTGGAATATAGTTATTTAATGTTTAAGTGTTGTGGAACATCAGCTAAAACAAAAGGTGGAAAAGATACGGTAGGGGCGAAAACAACAATATAAAAACATACAAATTAGGAAAAGAGAAAGAAACGAAACAGGTGGTGATCGCAAAAATCCAAAAATGGGAGCAAAAGATAGAGATCTTGGAAAAAAAAGATATTAAAAGGGACCAAAATGGTTATCGAAAATGAAATAACAAATGAAATGAAGTGCAAGAGAAAATAAAGAAAATATGAAGAGGATATCAAAAGCTTATAATTGATCATCAGCATATACAGGACACAGAAAAAAAAGCTACAACCTAATAAAACAGACAGTTTCTCAAAAAAACTGATAACGAAAGAACAGGCTGGACAAACAAAGAAGACAACCATTATAAAGACAATAAACATTGGAATATAAGAGGAACAAATTATAACAAATATAAGCATCACCAAGACACACAGCTCACACAATGGTTGCTGCACAAGCACCAAAGGGGCACTCCAACTCTGTATCGCAAATCTGGGGCAAGTTGAGCATTTTAGAGGTCTTGCCATATCTCAGCGACCTGCGCAGTGATCGAAATTCTGTAAATACGTCATAAGCAAGGCAGGTTGTACTGAAAACACCATTTGGGCGTCTCGCTCTACAGTTTTCTTGCTTCACTGCGCATTTGTGGTCACTGAGATATGGCAAGATCTCTACCGCCAGATGCCAGCGCATAAAGCACCAGCCTCTACACCGCAAGGTGACAGATTAGAGAAAGTATCAATTGTACGCGTGCAATAAGAAACATCTGTAACGTCAAATGTGATATGTGTAGTCAAGTTGAACAATCAAAACTAACTTGTCTAAACGTCACGATGCAATTTCTAGCACAGTCGGAGCTATGTCGTAAACACAGGGATATCGGCCAACAAAAGAGAAGAGTTGCGTAAATACCCTTTTGCCCCAACTAACAATAGCCCAGGCGAAAAGGGAAAGTCAACCCGGGTGGACAATACAGTCTTAAACGCTCGTAAAGGGAAAGTCCTTTTCGACGGAAGTTATTTCAACATCTTGTGCTGCAACAGAGCAAAGGGAGCTTAGCTGGACAATCCTAATGTACTAAAAAGAATAGGGAATATCCCTTCCATTCAGGCGCAGCCTATATAAGTACAAGTAGCTTAGTTTTCGAGATCACTATGTAAAATCACTTGACTTAATATAACGTCTTCTGCATATACCGACTTGTACCATTTTGGGCAAAGTTGAGGACCAAGGTCAGTTTCCAAAGTCTGTAAATAATTCAAAAACCAGGCTACTTACAATAAGTATTTGTATTTTAAATTAATATTAACCAATTTGTATATGTTATATTTTGTTCGTGTTCTAAAGTAATAAAAGAAATGTTATTGTTTTCCACAAACGGTTGTAATTTACTGAACTTAATTCCACAGTAATAAATCCACATAATAGTTCCAGCGAGAACCACAAAATTGGTGACCCGCGACTAAGAAACTAAACAAGTATAATAATAATCAGAAGTTATTGTTTTACATATCAAAAAACCTAAGAAATGAAAAACAGAGGCAGCTGAAAGGCATTTACAATTAGAGATCCTGTATATAGTTTACTATACAAGAACTCTACTTATGATAGGAATGGGGATACGATTGCCGATAATGTGTCGATTATAAAGATATGAGCGGAATGTTTCAAATATCATTGGACTCAAGTGATAACTCTAGTAATGACATGCAGTAACAAAAAGGACCAGGTAACAGAAAACACTCACTGAAGACAAGATCACCGAGGAAAAATGCTTAACGAAATAGGAAGGAGTACCACCGGAGGCACTAAAATGCATGGAACCAGCTGGACAGTAACTACTGTTGAAAGTCATAATGGAAAACAAAAACAATATCAAAAGACAACTGGGAAATAGCGTAATCATGCCAATATATAAATGTAGAGACTCCAGAGCACGTGGAAATTACCGAGGAAAAACATTTTTAAACGTACCAGCTAATATTTATGAAAAAATATTAGAAAATTATGAAACATCATGGAAAAACAACTAGATGAATCACAACATGGGTTCTGCCCTGGAAGAAATAGACCACTGCCAAAAAATGACATTCAGAGAACAACCATATACGCTACGTCCAATTGCATTTATACCAGTGATGGACGACATAATAAAAGAATGTAAATTGAGGATGAAAGGACTGAAATAGAAATACTACAGACTCCAGCAATATTACATATCAGAATTAGCATTTGCAGCTGATTTGGTGCTACTTTCAAATAATAAAGCGGACTTACAAAACAATTGAATGTATGGAACGCTGAGCTTCTAAACAGAAATATGAGGTTTATCGACAAATTAAAGCAAGCAGAGGTATTTAAACACTTGGGATCTCTAATATCAGAAGACCAAACGCTAAAAGCAGAAGTAAATAATAGGGTCAACGCGGCAAACAGACTATATTACACAATAAGAGCTTTGTAAGCAAGGTTATTTCCTCAAATAAATAAGTTATATAAAGTATTTATACAAATTAAATGACCTATCAAAAACAAACGAAGTGCAACAAACAAATGCCAGTTGCAAGCCAAGTTAGACATTGGTTTTAAACTGCCTATAATCTAAATGTAGCTCAATACTATGTATTTACTTTCGAACTAATGCAAATAAATGAGCAATACACGAACTGTGCGTGGCTACCAACAGTTCACGACGCAAACGCATGTCAAAAATAACTGCCAAAATATACATTCACATAATTGCAATTTCGCCACGAGCATTTGACCTCCACTTTCAACAGACCGTCGTAAAAAGCTAACGTCCGATACCAATTCGCCTATCTGTTCGACAAGCAACAACCATCCAAATGTTTTTATAGCAGCAGCTACCTTAAGGCGTCGTAGGTCCTTTTGCCCCACACCACGTCGTAGGTCCTTTTTCTCCACACCACGTCGTAGGTCCTTTTGCTCCACACCACGTCATCAACTTTTTCCTCGGGCCCATCGACAACTGTACAGGCCAGCGTGACGTTCATGCCGACCCTTACGGTCACTACTGACACGACTGGCTTTGTGGTGCCCCCCACAGTTTTGGTGATGACGAGAGTGGGTTCACCTGCAACTAACCTATTACTAGAAGGCCCTTGAATTGCAATTGTTTTTACCTCTCCCCATGGAACAGAGCCCCAGAAGGGCTAAGATGTGGGCTGGTTTGCCCATAGCGGTTGTAGTTACAAGAAAAACTTGAAATTGCACGTCTCACGGCTTGCACTGTGCGACCACAGACAAGAAAGGTGTGCGACTAAAGTCATATTGCGACTGGCTTTTCCTAACCTATCCAATGATAGAAAGTTACCGGGATGAGTAATGTGATTACGCTGTAAACATCATGTACAGGGTGGTTCTTTAGAGTGCCAGATAAATTACTGCGTAATAATGATTATACATTTTAATTATTGCGCAGATTAAAAATTGCCTTCCGAAAAGTCATTTGATGGTTTACTGCGCATTTTGGAATTGCCTTGAACATTTTCAATTGTCTTTTGTTCGGTTCCTATGAATGCTATGGCAACAAACTAATTTTTTTTACTTTATTGTAGAAAGTATATTAATCATAATTTTTTTCGAACTCATGATGTTGCTGAAATATCAGTTTTCGTGTCTTCCGATTCATAAAAAATTGTTTTCGAAGTAATGTCTGTCTGTAAGTCTGTCAGTCTATATCCTCTCTACAGCCCAAACAATTTAATCGATCGGCCTACTTTCGTTTTTAATATGAATTGAGAAATCCCAGTGACTTGGTTAAAATGGGATAAGGGAAAGTGGTACATACTTTACTTTTGCGTTTTTCCGTTTTCCGTTAAAAAATTCTAATTGCTTGATAAAAAATTAATTTCATAGAACAAGATCACATATTGTGCAATTATCAACACTTTTTGTTTAAGAAGTACAGTTTTTGAAGAAATCACAAAATTAGATTTTGAAGTTCAAAAATTAATAATGGAAATATATTTTTTATAAAACCCAATTATATATCACGTAATTGTCTATAACTTTGGTCCAACTTTTTTGTGTAAGAATTATTTTAAAAAATCGCAAAATTACAAAAATGTTAAAAAATCTCAAATCCAAAAATACTTCTTTAAAAGCTATTTTATCTAAAAGGTAGGTCACTGTTTCGTGTGCGTGTAATACGTGTAAAAATAAGGCAAAAAGCTTAGATGAACATGTCCTTAACCAAACGGTTAGCATATTTGAGTTCGCTCGATGCCACAGCGCGGGATGGGTATGCCTGGCTCTGATTGGCCCACGGTCTCGCCAACTTCGTGTCCTTCTTGAATCACGTTTGAACGGGTGATTCTTATTAGTTTTAATTTTATTGTATTATTTTAATTACACAGGTCTGCGACCAAATTTTTTTCTTTAAAATAATGGGTGATTCTTATGTATTTTGGTGCGCTGAGTTCGGAAATGCCCTCAGTTTTTTCCCAGCACGTAAGCATTTTCCGCAAAATGAATTTTTCTGCGGGATTGCCTACCTTAAGGCGTATATTTATGAATATGCCGAAAAAAGTTGTTTTTCCTATTCGGCTTCATAGTTTTATATTAGAAACTATGAAATATGATAAAAATTAGTATATTTAACAGTATTAGTCAGCGTATGAATCATGGAAACCCATTACCTTAATAGTATGCAATTAAGGTTTATCGCTTTTCTTCGGTGTTTTCAGATTCCAATGTTACTGTAATAAATGTTTTTGTTATTAAAAGTACATAAATAAATAGGAGAAATTCTTTCTGGTAATTAGCGTAATTGTGGTGAACATTATTGACAAATAAAACCTGGATTTTCCCATTGCCCTATATATACCCCTCGTAGTCCTTCGATTTGTTCATTTCAATTTAAATATTCTTAAAGTGTCTTTCAAAATGTCTTCTAGAGCTTGTGTTAATAATCCTGATAGTTTCTGTTACATTTGTGGCGAACTTGTATTAAAAAAACAATCTCGAAGTATTACGGAGTTTATTAAAAAAGTGTACTTTGCCTATTTTGGTGTGAAGATCCGAGATCAAGAAAAATCTTGGGCCCCTCATGGAGTGTGTTCAGGCTGTGTTGAAGGACTTCGCATGTGGTCTAAAGGAAAGGTGAAATCTTTTCGTTTTGGGGTGCCTATGATTTGGAGAGAGCCGAGAAACCACGGCGATGACTGCTACTTTTGTTCTTGCAACATACAAGGGTACAATGCCAAAAATAAAAAAGATATATGTTACCCAAACATGCAATCTGCACTTCGGCCTGTGCCTCATGGACCCGGTATTCCAGTACCAGTGCCCCCACACAATTTTGACGATTTGCCAGAGTCATCAGAGAGCGAGTCAGAGCAGTTGGATGATGAGTTTCAAGTCGAAGACTGTGGACCCCAATAGTTTTCACAAGAAGAATTAAACGACCTCGTTCGTGATTTAGGGCTTTCTAAAGAGTCTGCTGAATTACTGGGCTCTAGACTTCAAGAAAAGAACTTGTTGAGATCTGGAACTTCATTCTCTTGGTACAGAAGCAGAGAAAAACAATTTGAGTAAAATTTTTCTCAAGATGGAGAACTTGTATATTGTTCTGATGTTCCCAAGTTGATGTCAATGTTTAACATTCAACATGTGTCAGATGAATGGAGGCTTTTTATTGACTCGTCAAAAAGAAGTTTAAAAGCAGTTTTGCTACACAACGGCAATAAATACGCTTCTGTACCCGTGGGGCACTCTGTGCATCTAAAAGAAAAGTGTGACAACATGGCTTTTATCCTTGACAAATTGAAATATAAAGAGTTTGGATGGCTTATCTGTGGTGATCTCAAAGTCATCTCTATGGTGCTTGGACAACAAGGTATCTATACGAAATTCCCCTGTTTCCTATGTGAGTGGGATAGCCGGGCAAAAGCACAGCACTGGAGCCAAAAAGTGTGGCCAACGAGAACTTTGAAGGTTGGAGAAAAAAATGTTCACTTTGAGTCTTTGGTTGATCCCAAAAAAGTGCTTTTACCCCCACTTCACATCAAGCTTGGACTGATGAAGCAGTTTGTCAAGGCATTGCCAAAAGATGGCGAAACGTTCAAATACCTTGAAAAGAAATTCCCGGGACTGTCTGTGGCAAAGTTAAAGGAGGGTGTTTTTGTTGGCCCGGACATTCGCAAACTAATGAAAGACAATCAGTTTGAAAAGGTGATGAAAAAAGCTTAGAAAGAGGCGTGGATATCATTTAAAGAAGTTGTGACTAAGTTTTTGGGGAACAATAAGGACCCGGATTATGAAGAAATTGTAAATAAAATGTTGAAATGTTTTAGAACCTTGGGGTGCTCCATGAGCTTGAAACTTCACTTTTTGAACTCCCATTTGAGTTATTTCCCAGAAAACCTTGGTGCCGTAAGTGAAGAGCAGGGCGAGAGGTTCCACCAAGACATCAAAGAAATTGAACGGAGGTACCAAGGACGATGGGATGTGAATATGGTGGGAGACTACTGTTGGATGCTTCATAGAGAACTTCCAGACATCCCACACAAACGGAAAAGCTCAAAACGGAGTTTTGGGGGAAAAAGATGTAGATATTATAAAGAATTATAAATCCTTATTGTATATACTACATATTATTTTTATCAAATTGTATTTAAAAATATAAATAAACCACTAGTAATATATTTTTTTTTATTTCAAAATGCATTTTTACCTATATGTAAAGCGGGTTTTGCATAACTTTCTTTTTCATTTTGCGGAAAATCCCTACGTGCTGGAGAAAAACTGAGGTCATATTTGGACTCAGCGCACCAAAATACATACGATTCACCCATTACGGTGAAAAAAATCAAAAAATTTCAATTTGCAGGCCTGTGTTATTAGTATAGGTATATTTTTGACTTGCGTAAGTGCACTTGGTGAATATTAGCACCAATAAATATCTACCCCTATCTATCTAGACGAACAATCAAGATTTACCCTGTTTTGGTGTTAAAAAATGCCTATTTTCATTCTATTCAGAAATTACTTAAGGTGAATTGTATGAATATAACTACTTATTTGTTATTTTGAATTTCGTCGTCTTTTAAACTTTTAATACTTGTTGTAGTTGCCGCTTATATTTTCTTGCAAAGCTTCTGCAGTTTTCGGTTTTGTACTTCAAAAGATTTATAAAAATTTATTTTTGGTATAAACTATGTCAATCGACGCATTTTGGTTTCAATTTTATTATGTTCATATTATTTTTGGAATGTTAATCAATTTTAAGTTGCAATTAGGTGTTGGCAGTATCAAAGCTATTCCGGGTGTAAATAAAAACAAGTATTACATCTATCGAACAATAATTTTACTTATTACTTATGTATCAATATCTGTGGATCTAGTACAGTACAGTAAGGTACGCGGACCAATCAGAGCCCGGCGTTCCTGGCCCGCGCGAACTCAAATATGCAAACGGTTACCGAATTAATTAGAAAAGTTATTCAGAATTAGATAATATGGTAAGGGCGTACCAAATGGGCACCTAATTCGGTTCCTACGCCTGGAATGTTATATCGAAATAAAAGTAATAGTCAAAGGCACCTAATTTTGATTAATACTTATCTTGAAAATTTCATTAAGTTCCCGCCAGCCTGCTCAGGGAAAATCAATACAGTTTAAGAAAATTAAATTTCAACACCATGTATTTCGCTAACCGTTTGCTTAGAACAATATGTTCATATAGGGTGATTGCTTTATTTTTACACGTAACACACGTACACGAATCCGTGACCTACCTTTTAGAGACACCCTGTATATTATGTAATAATCTATAACTTTTGTCAAAACAGTGTATTTGTTAGAAGTTTTTGAAAAAATGCAGAATTAAATTTTAGCAAGCAGTAAAATAAAGTCGTAATGGTAATCTAACTTTTGTTTTAGAGTCTAGAAAAAAGAACATTTTCCCATATGATGTGTTTTTCCGTTTTTTGATAAATTATGTTTGAATTTAGCTTGTCAAACTTACAAATCGAAAACGACTGAGCAGGCACTTACAAAGACTAACTTTAATGTAAATTAGTGATTTTGAATTTATTATTGTTAAATGGTTGTACGGTTTAGCTTTTTACTGTCACCTTCCAATATTTTCTTCAGATATTCATGTTTCAGGGTCCCTTGATGACGAAAAACATGTTTTCTCAATTCCGTTTGCTTGTCTGTTGGCGGTATAATTCCAAAATTAGCGATCGAGTTCCACCCGGGGCTCGCGCTGAGGTCGAATTCCGCCACCTGCAATGTTTTTTTAATTGCAAATTGATGTACTTCGCATTATCAAGTGGTTTCTTTTACGGCTTCGGTATTATTATGAACCTTAAGATATTTTTACCCCTATGTGGTGTGCACTTGCTAGGGAAGTTCCGTGTAAACCCCTTTAGAGATTGTTTAGTTTTGTATTTACCTTGGAGCATTTTCCTACGAAATGCCACTACTTTGAAAAAGTATGAAACAAAGATCTACCATCAATTATGTTTCCATTTTTAACCCATAGAATTCTCCTTTAATAATAATTCATTCGCAATATTAGCGAAAAAAAATACTTTATTCAAAAAAAGAATACAAATCCAGATACAAAATATAAAAACAATATTGTGATTAAATTGTTTTCTTTTTAAAAGAACTAGTATCCGGCAACAACCATAACTTAACAATCGGATCCTATAACCAGTATGCTTTTTATTTATTTTATTTTTTTGTAAGCTGTTGGCTTTTACTTTCATCTTTACTGTCGCTGTTTACACCGGGGCTACTCATATTTTAAAGACTAAACCAAATCAACAAGATGAAAACAGAGTAAGGGCTGACAATAACACCGATCACAGAAATAATAGGGTCAGCGCTAATATTCTCAATAATAAATTTCGGGGAATTACCGTCCTCGCTTTAGTTCGACGTAAACATATGATCATCCGTCCATGTTGCCAAACTTCCCCAAATCTCCGAAATTTGAGCATGATCATATCCATTGATATAAAAATAGGCCAAAAAATTCCCTATAAATGGCATGTTGGCAAAACTCCCTACAATTGGCGTTTTTCAATAAAAAATCCCTTTTTCCCTTTAGGGTACTGAAATTCTCTAAAAAGGGAAAATTTCCTCCAGTTGGCGACACTGCCTCCATGGCATATCTGCTAGATTTTTACGAATAGGCTAATGCAGTGTTGCCAGATCGAATAAAAATTATCGTATATTATCGTACATTTCGTCGTATTATAATATTTTGGATGGTAGGAAAATATATCTACAAGAATGAAATAATTCGTAAATCGTAAATCGACGATACGTGCTAATTAAACCGTGAATCGAGAGTGCCTGCGAGATGCATTCTTTGTGAGAGATACGTACAAGTCGAAAGTGGGCATGTGTAAAATCGATGGGGAACACCCTAGAAGTACGGTGCCGTAATGTGATCAGCTTGTCATCATAAATAATACATACATACACATACATAATCTGTAACCCCTTATACCGTTTATACAGTGTCGGGGTGCTGGGCGCACCGATCCGCTGAGGGTGCGTGCATTTTTTAATTCGGTGGAGGTACTTGAGGTAGTGGAGCCAGTTTGGCTAGAACACTACGCCCGCTCTCGAGATGGTCACCCAACCAAGTTCTGATCGAGCAGACTGGTGCTTAACTTTTACAAGTGCCGTGAAATGTGCATCACCACTCAGCCGTACTGCCGGCATCATAAATAATAACAAGTCCGAATTGAATATCAGCACCTTGTGATGAATACCGGTTAAGCACATATAATAATAATAATAATAATAATATGCCTTTATTTCTAATAAATATATATATATACAGAGATACAACATAACATACTGGGGCGAAGTTCAGCGCACAGTAAAAAACCGCGAACTGCTCCACCACTTAACCTTAATCTGCAAGAAAGTGCCATATCGAAGATACGGTCAATTTTAGTACTTACCTGCTAAATTTGTGAGAATTTTCAATAATAGACAAATTATGGTACATATTGCCATTATTGTATATGTGCTATCGTACATCATAGGACTGGTAAAAATATCGTACAAAAACGATAATTATCGTACGTCTGGCAAACTGGGCCAAGGATTTGAAATGTTTGGTGGCTCGCGCAGCCCGTTACGGGACTTAACTAGTGATGGGCACTATCGAATAATTTCTACTATCGAATATTTACTAAATGACTAGTACCACAGTCTATAAACTAACTTTATAGACTGTGCTAGTACCAACTATCGTATGAAAATATTCGAATATTTTTATTCGTTTTCCCTATATGCGCCATTTGCTTAAGAATGCTTATTAAATGAATGCTCCTAACTATTCAATGCATTTATTTGAATATCATATTCGCTTTAAAATTCAGAATACCTTTAAAGGTGTATAATAATAAAATAATAAGATAATAATTGATAATAACAGTTGCGATGTGTGAAATTGTAGATCCAATGTCTAATTTGCTTTAGAGTGCATGTACAATAGGTTAGTTTAAAGGATATCTAATTCTCGGTGCGCTCCAACTGTTTTAGACTAGACAATGGGTCATTTAATATTTCGGGTTTTCGTTCTGGCAACCAAATAACCTGTAGTTTACTGCAAAAGTGCTGTACATCGCAATTCGATAGGTATCAACATCAACCGGCGAAAACCGAATGAATAATATTCATTCGTTCTCTTCGGCTTTGCGCTACTGCGCCACCTATCGCCTTACCAATTCGCTCAATTGCCATTTCGATTGTTTCTCGATAGGGTAAATGACGAATGAATAAAACCATTCATACATTTTACCTATCGAATAATTCGAATAATCGCTGACTATCGAACTATTCGATAGTTTTCATTCATTCGTTCCCATCACTAGACTTAACATACCTTGAATTTAACAACCTTTGCAGACACGCCTACTATGATCGATTAAAGATAATAAAACTAAAGTTAACATTTTTGGGCTAAAATGAAAAATTTAAATTTGGGTTGGCGAAAAAGTTTGTTAGGTTTCCACGCGTGTTTTGCTAAGCTGATTTCTCTTTCAAAAATTGTAGAAAGAAATAAAATCGTTTGCACTTAAGTACTAATTTAAAAATACGACGACTAACTTCCCCAATATATAGCGTGACACTGACAGGCGACTACTTGATGACATCTTTAAGAATGGATAGCTAACTAGTATTTCCATCAACTGAATGTGTGGACACATTTTCGTCTTTGCTTAGTAAACTATATGCAGTTTCTTTGATTTTACGTCTAGTTGATATTGATTCTTTAGATAAAATCTTTGCGTTATGCCAATGTATTTTGTGGTTGTTATTCCAAGCATGTTCTGCTATTTTAGATTTGTCAATCTTGTATTTCTTAACACCAAAATTTGATTAAGGTGATAGAGACCCAGAAGGGTATAAAAAGACTATGCTCGGCCACAGCTAGCCACTTGTTAGTCCCGCTACACCCGGAGAAGCTAGCAGCCGAACTATCCAAGTTAGATGCTACCACCAAATCTGCTTTACCCCGAGAAGCAAACCCGCCGTCAGTTCAGCAGTCCACAGACCAGCGAGAAGAAGCCTCTCAGAGCTCTAAATATCCTCCTGAATACCAGAATCTACCCTCCAGGCCGCCGTTTTCGCTACCATATTATACACCTAAAACCTAATATCGTTTTTTTCAGGCTTGGCCACCAGGTAGCGCCGCCATAGCATCGACACAAAGGCTCGCCAACTTCGGCAGCCCCTACGCTGTAATGCCAGAAGAGTCGCGAAGTTACCTAAGCGGTTAGCATCCAGCCGTCATCTATTAATTTAAATGTTTCATTTTCATGTTACACTGTACATACATTCTTTATAACTTTAGTTTTAAAAATAACATGTAATAATCGAGACAACGTACGTAATTTATCAAAGGTGTTTTTAGTCTTATCAGTCAGAAGCAATCAACGAAATTTTGGCGTCTGGCTACCCACAGGCACTGTAAGCGTAAGTAAGACACCCCGACGACGCAATATGACAGAACTAAACGTTTCGCCCACTTTTGTAAGAGGCTTCATCAGAAGCAGAAACTCAAACGTGTAAACCACGCCAGAGGCGAAACTCTTTTGCAAGGGAAGGGATAGAAGAGCACGGTAAAGTCCTTCGTCGCTCTAGTCTTGCTTTAATTCGGTAGAATCTTCTGTGAGAACGCTTTCTAAAGACGTTGTCGATCTTATCCGCTTTGTAACTGTCGTGTTTACGATCATCTAAACCTGCTAAAAGTTACATTACAAAAGACGAAAGGAATGCTCTCAACACCTTGAGTTCCAATTCCGACATCTCAATTTTGTCCGCTGATAAAGGTACCACTAGAGTTAATTCTTTACTCCAAGGTTCTTCTTATGCCCCAGTTTATCGCCACCCAACTTCCAAAATCAAACGGGAAATCACTTATCTCATAAAATCTTCAGATCTCCCCACTGATATTTAACGGAGGTTGATTCCTCGCGCTTCAAAGCCTCCTCGGCTCTATGGTCTACCCAGAATTCATAAACAAGACATTTCCCTCAGGCCCATTGTCAGTACCATACTTACTCATTAGCTAAATACCTAACCACTATCCTCAGAAAGTTCACTGGTAAGTATCTCTCGTATGTTCGCAATTTAGCCCATTTCGTTTAACTTCTATTCAATATAAGCGTTGAACCTAAGAATTTACTTGTGAGTTTCGCTGTCACTTCCCCTTTACTAATGTTCCTATTCCCGATTCCGTAGTCATAATTCAACAGTTGTTATCAGAGCATGGGGAGACGTCTTCAAGTCTACTAGCCCTTACAGAAAAATGCCTATCTTCCACTTATTTACTATTTCAAGGCCAGTTCTTTAAACAAATATCTGGTGAGGCCATGGGTTCTTCTCTTTCATCTGTCGTTGCCAATATATTTATGGAAGTTTCGAAACCGTAGCTCTGGAAACTTCAGAATTGACCCAAGGTTTGGTTTTGATACGTTGACGATACCTTTATTATTTGACCACATGGTAAAGACATCTCAATAGTCAACACCAGATATTAGCTTTACTATGGAAATAGAAAGTAACGGCTCCCTTCCTTTCTTAAATGTACAGGTGTCTCGCCAACCTAGTGGCAAACTTGGTTATTCTGTATATCGCAAACCATCCACCATCATCCCACACAAAAACATTCCGTTATTCATTCGCTTGTACATGGGGCTGTTTCCATATCTCAACCAGATAATGTCCACGCTGAATTAAACCACATTCAGAAAGTTCTTAGGAACAACGGTTACCGTGCTAGGGATTTACAGTCTGCCATCAATCGCCATCTTCATCCACGGCCACCCAAACCTCCAATAACCGATTCTTCTGCAGCAATAATCTTTCTTCCCTATATCCACCAAGTCACCGATCAGAAAGTTTCTTCAAAAACAAGACATTAAAACCGTATTCAAACGCCCGAGCAAAATCTCACAGGTTCTTCCTTCGCCTTCATAAATTAAACACTATGTCATCATAAGATGTTTATAGAGTCCCTTGCTCTTGTAATGCTGTATACATTGATGAAACAGGACGTTCAGTGATAACTCACATCTCTGAGCACCAGCGCGGTCTCGATACATCATCGGCCATCGCGATACTGGCCATAAGATCCTTTTTGATATAACCTTCATCATTTGCAAATCCCCATTGTTCTTTAGCAGAAAAGATCGCGAAGCCATTGAGATTTACAAATACCCTAACAATCGCAATCGGGACGAAGGTTTTCACCCTCCTTCTATGTGGAAAGTGCTAATTCCTAAGCCCCGCCCACAATCACTAAATCGCGACGACACTTGCCTAGAAATTCTGGCCTTTCTCCTTCCGATCGTTAGAAGAGTTTTGCCTCTGGCGTGGTTTACACGTTGGGTTACCGTGCTCTTTTGCTTTTCCTCCTGGTGAAGCCCTTACGAAAGTGGGAGAAACGTTGAGTCCTTCGACCTCAATAATGACACGGTCCAATCCCGGATACGTTTGTTACTTAATTTGTAAAGTACTTTTTTGATGAAAATTACTAGAAAATATTGCAGAATAAGCTCCCATTTATTGTACCCACTCAATATAACCCCAAATAAGGCAAAATACATATCGAAAGAAAATATTCAAAAGTTTATAGGCAATTGTTTCTTACTGCACCAATATTAGAGACTACTGGGCTGTAGTAACTGGCAGCGATTTCGTAAGAAAAACTATGCCTCTTAGTCTACAATGGGCAGTCTGGTAAACTACACAAAACAAGGCCTGTCGTAAGTCTATACCAGTAGAAAACAGTTTGCCAATTGACGAACAAATATGTGCAACCAAAGTACGACACCACTTGAAGCAGTGTTACTGTAAATACACCTCGTAGTGGGTCTACAAATTAATTTTCTTGAGACTACAAGTTTGAATATACCGGACAAGAAAATGAATCAACTGTTAGAATCTGACCTAGGTGCAATCTGAAATACAGTAGTACCTATGTCTGGTCAGGGATATTCCAAAATTAAAATGACAAGTTCTATTTCAACAACTTCTACACATCTGTGGATCTTATGGGTGTATCTCCACAAAAAAGGTTATTTACCGCTAAGAATAGTAAGAATAAAAAAAATCAAGAAAAAACCACGTGGCACATCTATTGAATACTGTTGAATCAGCGCGTTTCATCTAGTCTAGAAAGACAACAAAGTTGTCAATTTCTTGTCATTTTGTGGTCAGCAACGTGAGGCTACTGTGCAGATTTAATCGGAATAAAAAGGAACACAAAGGCATCAATTGCCCCCTAATAGTAAAAGGAGGGTCGATTTAGTAGGTAGTAAGAAAATGAAAAAAAAAGGTTTTGAGTCGGAAGAAATTTCGAATTGAAGTGACTCAGAGTTTATGCGGACTTGGAAAATCTAGAACTAAAAGAGATCGCCCAAAGCAATTTAGTACAAGATACACTGGAATTTAAACAAAACTAAGAAATTTACCAGCAGCAATACCACTTCTTCGAAAAGATGCAATATACCACTGGCGTGCAGTGGAGAAGTAACAGTGAAAGATATAACATACAAATATCCATTATGTAAAGGTTGGGTGTTGCACAATAATAAAACTTTGTCAGCTTATTTTTTTCCTTTACTAGTCTTAAAATAGATTTTTAGAACAAAAACAATAAATCATTCATCTAAGGCTTAAAAGGGTAGTAATTGCAAAAACAGAAAACAACAAAATCTAAACTAGTATAACAGAAACAGGAGATTTTTTAGAACATGTAAATTGGATAAAGAAAAATCTCCATTTAGACAACTGTAAAAAAACATTTACAGGATTTTTGTAACAGTAATTCATTAACATTAACATAGCACGTAACATATTCCTCTACATTTTGCTACCACATTTTCCTTGGTCTACATTTCCTATTTTTTTCTGGCATTTCTGTGATGAATGAGATCGTTGTAAGGTCAGTTCCGGAAATTCTTAGTATATGACCCAACCCTGTTTAGGAAACAGGAATTATTGGAGCGGCTATTCAGGTCCTCACCTCCGAGCACCCTCGAGTCGCTCTTAAAAAGAAAGACGCGCCATCGCCAGCAAGCCTTAGTTTGACCTTCAGATGCTGCCCATTATGCTAGCCACCCACGCCGAGGAAGCCACTCCTGGTCGGCGCCTTAACACGTCGGATCCAGAGAACACCCCCATCGGCCTGCACGTCCTCGAGGTCTGCGTTTACAGCAGGCCCAGCTCACTTGTTGTCCCCGGAAGTTGGACCTCGAGTTCCACCTGAGGCCCACGGGGAAGAAGAGTTTCAGAAGCTGTGGGAAGAGGCCTATTCTGCTCCCGAGTCCGTAGTCCGCCGCACCCTATGCGAGATCGTGCTACCGCCTAAAATCACGGCCCGCCTTCACAATCGTCCTCCGTCTCCATTACGTCAGCCGCCCAACAGGATTGCCGGTAGCAGACGCAGCCGTTCGTCACATCCACCGTAGGCTTCCGGAGCTCCTCCCGCCGGAGACGCCGTGCCCCGGCCTTTCTAGCCAGTCTGTATATTTTCTACAATCATTGCGTTCTACTTCTTTTTGTAAATATTATCTAGTTCTTTTGTTTTTAGTATATAGTAATCTTAATTAACGCGTACATATATACCAACCAATAAAATACCATATCCGCCAGCTTATTTCTGTGTCTTTACGCCTGTTCTTAGTCTACGCCCTCAACCGCTGAGCTAAGTGGATGAATGGAAGTAAAGCTCCATTCTTGACCGTCACCACGCCTTTACACCCACGAAGCCGTCTGCTAGGCGTGTCAAGGTGGTCTATTTGGTTTTGTGTTTTGTTATCAGGGCTAATCCACGTTGCTTTATAGATGTTTTTATGTTTTTGTTGTGTGCTTTTATTATAACTGATTTTCCTACAGCAATGTCAACAATTTTTTTCCGTTGTGTTGTGTAGACTTGCCTTGCCAGCTATATCAATATTTCTTTCTTCTTTGCCAATTTTTGCATTTAGGTCGCCAAAGATAATTTTCACATCGAAGCTTGGCAAATGATTCATTGCATCTTCTAGATCTAGTGTACCGTAGAACTCTAGTATTTTCATCTGCAATTTCTGTGGGCGCGTGCACATTGAAAATTGTTATTTTTCTGTATTTATCTTTCACTCTGATTATACATAGCCTTTCATTTATTACATTATAGTTTATTATCCTGTTTTTTATTATGAAGCCTGTTCCTAATAATATGGTCTGATCTCCACCCCCTGAAATTTTTGAGGTAGATAATTGAGTGTCCTTTGATATTTATTTGTTGTACTGCTGCTATGCCAATTTCGTATTGGTTTAATTGTTGTAAGGGTTCTTTGAACTTTCCTTCTTTCCTGCCTGTACGTTCGATGTAGCTATTTTTAATGTTTTCATTGGCTCGTCTCTTGCGCTTGTTCATTGCCTTAGTCGTCTTATTTTTAATTCCTTTTACAGTAAAGGAAGTATTAGATTTGCTCCAAAAATTCGAAATTAAGTTTTCAACATATCTTCAGGTTTTTAGAGTCCCCTGAACCAAAAAATATGTTTTTGTTCATTGGTCTGTCTATGCGTGTTAACAGAATATCTTAGAAATGAAGAGGTATGACGTTGAAACTTCAAGTTTTGTGTACCATCTAGATGCGACAGCAAGCTTGAATGCGGCGCGATGCAACAGTGAATTTAATTTATTAACTAATCGATCGTGAACAACAAATAATAAAGTACACAAAAATAATAAATTGCCTTGACTTGTCAATTTGATGATAATAGCAGGAGCCAAATGGACGGAATTATATCAATAATCGTCTTCAACAAATATCGACTGCTGTTTCACATAGGAAAAATGGTTGCCGAGCGCAGGTTACACATAAAAGCGTCGTCTTCTTACAAGAGTTTTAGCAACAGTGGTGCGTTTTCCGAAAGAGACAAAGTAGAAGAATGGTTACAAATTCAAGGCAACAAATTTAAAATAGCGAAATTCATCATTGTCGGTCCCTCTACCGCGGTTGACATTATTTGCAAATGCGGAAATAATTAAATTATAAAATAATAACTATACGAAACCTATACTAACTTAACATAGCTTTTGAAGAAAATCGCATAACAGGAAGTATGGTGTTTACTCTTGATTTTTTCAGTTTTTTTCGATTTTTTTCAAACGTTATATTTTTAATGTGCATTGAGATAGGTAATTTTCCAGTTGAATACCTATAAAATGTTTTTTTTAAATTAACTTCAACTAACTCTATTTTGTAAGGTATCTGTAGAATTTGTAATTTTTGAATTTTTTGACAAAAGCTTAAAAATTAAAAAATAATTTTTGACTAATTATAAGATCACTGTAAAAGGAAGTTCTGTGCGTGTATCACATCACATTTTTTGCTTTGGGACGTTTGGATATTGTTAGTTTTTTGTTAGTTATTCCTGTTTCTTCTCTACTCTCTGAAGTTTTCCTTCTTTTCCGTCCCATTTCCATTCTTTTCCGTTGCTTAGTAGTTTATGTTACGCTACTTTTGTATTTTTCCCTGCTTTCCTTTCTTCTTTAGCGTATTTTCCTATTTCTGCTTGAATTTTCCTTTCGTTAGATCACAATCGATATACCTGGTGACAGTGAAATTACTACCCACGCCCAAGGCGGCATTTCGAAACGGCTTGAGATAGAAATATGCAATTCGGTATGTCCATAGAGTTGAAAATTGTGAACAAAATTCAATTGTTTTTAAAAACCATAGCAACACCTCTGTCCTGGCCTACTCCGTTTTTCCGTAAAATACAAACAAATAGGAATTACGGCATATTTTTAAGCAGCTCTATTTCAAGAACTATTAATTTTAGACATAGGGTATTTTAGACAAAAGTTATTTAGAATTGTTCAGAGAGTCATAAAAAAAGAAAATATATAGGGTGTCCCATTTAAAATAACAAAGTCAAGGTCATTTCCGGTGAAACCGGAAACGACATTCAATTTTTGTTATGGGTGTACATTTTTCCATGTTTTATAAGCTGTAATCTGTTTTGGCTTTTCAGGATTTCTATTTTTTGTGCCAGAGATCCCATTTTTATTACATAACGTTTTTCCTCTATCTTTTATTTTGTCTTTTATAAAAGTTTCCAACTTTCTTTAATTGTTCTTTATTTGTTGCGTTGGTATCCAGTTCGGTTACTCTAAGGTTTTTCTTTTGTCTTCCTTTCTCAATACTTTCGCAACTTTGTTCTATTCCTTCTAGTTTCTCCTCGTATTTCTTGCTTAATTCTTCGACTTCCTCCTTGAGTTCTGTATTTTCTTTCCTCAGCAGTGCAACATCTTCACAGTATTGCTTTTGCTTAACTTTAACCTCCTTCAAACTTTCCATCATTTTCTGTATTTCTCCTTGTTGGCGGTTTTGGCCATTTCTCAGCTCCTTTATGTCTTCCATCATTTCCTTCAGCATACTCTTCACTTCTTTCAAGTCTCCTGCACTTTTGTTGTCGCTATCGTTTTTCCTAGACTTCCACTTTTTGTTCTCTTTCTTTTATTGAATAGTTCAGTCTCCTTTTTACTTCCTTTTACAATAAAGGAAGTATTGGATTCACCCCAAAAATTCGAAATTGAGTTTTCAACAGATCTTCACGTTTTAGAGTCCCCTGAACCCAAAAAACATATTTTTTGTCATTGGTCTGTCTGTCTGTGTGTGTCTGTCTGTGAACAGAATATCTCAAAAACGAAAAGAGGTATGACGTTGAAACTTCATATATAAGTTTTGTGTACTATGTAGATGAGACAGCAAACTTTTGAAGAAAATCGCATAACCGGAAGTAGCTGTAATTTTTCGGTTTTTTTCGATTTTTTCAAAAACGGCTCTAACGATTTTTTTTAAACTTTATATTTTTATTAAATTTTTAATGTGTATTGATGTGAGATAGGTGATTTTCCAGTTGAATACTTCTAAAGTGGGTTTCTTTTGTTTTTTTTTTTCTATTTTTTTTTATTAACTCCTATTTTAAATAAAACACCCGGTATATTATTACATTTTCGAATTCAGCTTAAAATTCTAGAGAAAATCGTACGACACTCATTAATGACCAATAGAAAAATTAGTTCAGGAGCCGTAACCGAGACAACAACAAAATTTCTTGGAAATTTTTTGTAGGTAGACCAACCTAACTGTGAGGGTTTGTGGCGTTACGATTTTCTTACTGAATCTGCATTCGAGCATTAATTCATATCCGGAAATTATTTTCGTGCATTCCAACAACGTCCTAATTTGCCCTCGCGTCCCGCTCGGGCAAATTAATACGACGTTGTTGGACCGCACTCAAAAAAATTTCCGGAAAGAATTAATGCTCTTATGAGATTATATGTGAAAATTTGTCTCTTCAACTAACGCTCTATTTTGTACCGTTTTTGTAGAATTTGTAATTTTTGAAAATTTTTAACAAATGGTTAAAAATTAAAAATGAAATTTTTGACTAATTATAAGATCACTGTAAAAGGAAGTTGTGTGAGTGTATCACACCAGATTTTTTTTGTTGTGAACAGTCTTCTGTTGGCGATCCTTCGCTCTCGTAATCATATCTTGCCATTTTCTGTTTTGACACAACTGTGTGATGTGTTGCCTATATTCTTGTAGTTGGGCCTTCTTATCTTTTATCAATATTTATGGTTTTACTTTTACAATTTTAGGTTAGAATACAACTCATTAAAAGCGGTTGATTTGACTGAAAATTAATATAATTTTAACCACAACTGCGTAAACCAGATCTAATATTAAAGCTCATTTTTACGACATAAGTGATTTTGTCAGATTAAAAAATTATATTAATTTTATTTTGGGTTTGTGAGAAAATCACTGCTACATTGATTATTTTCAGTAGGTACTTACCTTGGCATCTCTCTCTGTTAGGGAAAACTACACATTAACACATCGCATGCCAACGTGATTTCAACATATCACATGTTTTTCTATATTTTGTTGTTAAAATTGTGGTAGAACTTAGTATTTGTTTTTTTCCAGAGCCTCCATAGTTTTTTAGGCTGTCATTCATATATAAATGACGTGGCACCCCATGTAAAACTTGATAATTTTTTCCTTGTGGGATTCATCATATAAATTTTTTTATGAGAATGATATGGTAATGATAACAAACTGCAAAGAAAATGCACTGCCTATTATTCCAAAATTACAAAAGGAAAAGGTTGTACGGCTGCTAGAAAACGAGCAAAAATAGTGTACACATACTGAGATAGATGTCCTGAACAACCACAAATATAGTTAAGTGTTAGAACTCAGTTCATTAATAAATTTTGTTAATACTTAAGTTACTTAGTTTTTGTAAGATTTAAGTTCCATTAAAAAAAGTGTTTTCAGTTAATACTGTAGTGTTTCCTGTTTTTTCTCTATAAAAGTTTTAATTTGCACTTTTTGCTCAAACTGAATATGTTCACTGGGGGCCATGCCATACTTTAAATTTCCCTATTAAAATACACGTGACCGTCGTTCATATACGAATGGTGTTAAGGGGTGGATCCGGTGTTAATATATTTTAAACATTTATGCTGCAGCGGAGAATCTCGACGCACACGTCAATCAGTGAAATCACCTGATTAAAAGCATTTCCTAGATTCACCTATTTCATTCTACGGAGTGTTGTATACCCTGTTGAGGGGGAAAACATTGCTTTTACCGTTTGTCCGTTAAAACTTCGCCGTCACGAGACTAAAAGTTAATAGCTCCCTGGATTTTGTCATTGGTCGGTTCTGTGACTTAGTAGCTACCTGGAGTTTGCTATTGGTCATCTCTGTGACTTAATAACTACCTTCATTCTGTCATTGGTTGTTTTCATGGCTTAAGAATTACCTGTATCTTGTCATTGGTCTCCACCATAACCGATATTGCCCTAGGTCTTGGGAAAGATGTCACCGTGCACCAGCAAGATTCCTTGGGGCACAGGGTCCGTTTCGCCAAAGCCTTTCGCAGCTGCGAATGCCCATCTGCGTGAAAAAAGTAGCCAGAATGATAGAAATGTTTCTATTTTCTTTTCCCACTCTTTATAATTACAATCACGAAAAGCTTTATCACATTCAGGAACGATACATAACAACTAAATAGAAACAATACACGAAAATAAGGCACAATTGTACAAGAATTATAAGTACATACGAAGACCTATTTTAGCAAATGACAAAACATGCTAAGTGATCATTTGACCCACATCTACCACTTTTTTATGTGGACCATTTACAAGCAGCGGGCTTAAAACATAAATGATGACTTAGCTGTCCGATTTTCTAACACAAAAGATTCGAAACTACATCGATGTTGACTTACAACAATTTCTAAAAATTTCTGAGATTCAAATAAGCACTGTAAAGTTAATTTGTAACATATAAAAGTGAGTGCTGTTCAATATTACATTTGTATAGCTACAACACTAATCCGACATTAATTATCAAACTTTGGAAAAAACTATGGCACAGAGATTTTTAAATGTACCTATGTACAATGTGGAGCTTTGGAAGCTTATATTTCCACATGCATGATTCATAAATACTTAAATTTAATAAAAAGAATTAAAATGTTAAAATCATGAGTTTAAAAAATAGGAACTGAAAGTTTCAATACTGATAAAATGGCATATAAGTTCTCAAAATCCAGGTCTATGCCCGAATAAAATCTATCGCTACAAAAAGACCTGTAAATATAATTTTCAACAATATGCTTGGCACTGTATTATCTTACAACTAAATTCCAATTAAAATTACCAATATTACTACGCAGATGTTTCCACAACTGGTAAAAAGCACTAGGACACTCTCTATTGGAAAAAATCTGATATTAAATATCAAAATTAAGTCGTTGAATATGTTAAGCCACTGAGATAAGATTTTTACTTCTTCCAGTCCGGAACGTGTCTACATGGTATCATAAGATATGTTCTTCTATATATCATCACAAGCAAAAACTTCATCATCCTTGATTTTTGTAAGCAAAAGTTGCCAACAATTAAGAAAATTGAAATAATACTATCTGCAAGATAGAAACAGTTTGCCTTCTGTTTGGGAAAGGAAGGCAAACAACTTACATATTTGTGCAATGTCTAGGACACAATAGATAATGGAACAATTCAAGTACGATCGTTAATGTTTCCATATAATACTTATGATTTACAAATCTACGAGTATTAACAATTACCATCAAATTATTACTGCTTAAATATCAGACATTGATACAAATTTTGGAATTCCACAATGTTTCTACAAATTCAACTTTGTTATAAAATACGACTGCTCCAGCAGTTTTCATATCAAAAATATAAAATCTTCACAAATTAATGCCACATGGTTGAAAACAACCGATCAGTTAAGAATCAACGTACCAAGTAGTCAGAAGAATAAAAAAATAAGAGATCCGTTAGGCAATTATTAGCAAAATGTGAATAATAGTTCAAGTTTCTGTTGCGACGTGAAAACTTGAATTAATACTATCTGGCAGTTTTAATATTCAATGAGTCGGCGGCGTAGTATCAATATTATTTGCAGTGAATTGAGGGTAAGTGCACTTGCGGCTTGATATTATGTCCAGTATACTAAGTTTGTTTCAGTACTTTCAAATATTTCACATTAGATTACAACCACATACTGAAACAACTTTGTCGAAATACACATAATATAAATAGCAAACAATTAAAAATGAACGGAACATAACAGTGATCTGAAACAAAGTTTTTTCTTAGAAACTAGTAGGTACAAGTAAAGTCCGGGTCACTGTACTCCAGTTAAGAGTTTGGCTTAAGACTTAGTGGGCCAAAGCTACCGATGATTTTTTAAGAGACTAATATGACTATAGTATTATTTCTAACGTGTGTTAAAAAAAAGTTATCGAGAGTACTTTGAACTAGATTTGTGAGGTAAGTGAGGTTATGTATACGCAAATTATTATATTGCTCTACACAGAATTCAACGTGCTCGGTCACTTGAGTTGTCAGTTGTCAAAGTGAGGTTGTGTGCATATGCAATCCATAAAATAAGTTACGACATGACTTTAAAAAAAGAGTGATTGACAGAAGGCCACTTGATAACGTTTTTTTTTAACGCACTTTACAATGAAGCCAGTAATAACAGTAAAAGATTTTTGTAGGTGTTAATGCAATTCCTTAAAAGTACTTCATGTACCACATACATCTCGTGACTGTTTCGGTGCGAGCTGTTTTGGTGAGAACTTTTTTAGCTAGGCAGCAGCCACCTACCTTAAAAACATTTTTATTCAAAATTTAGTTAAACTCCAATAAATACCATTCCAACAAAGAATATTTGGCAATTATAAAGAATACAACTGCTGAAGTTAAAAAAACTTCCTTGAAAAATGATCTTATTACTTAAAAAATTTAAAAGTTTATTGCTGAATTTTTATTCATTCGGAGGCCATTTTACACAAGCGAAGGAGAGGTTGTAATTCGTTGCATTCCCACACAACCGGTTCAGTTAGCATCCTGCAAAACAGCTAAAAACTGAGTGTGCCGTTAACATTTCAAGGCAATTCCGACTTCTGGTCGGATATTTGGAGAAATTATATCATCCCACCAACATACTGTCGCAGCTACCCCGTACAGCCATGCTTCCCTATAGCTGAGGAAAATATATCCTGACACCGCCCGTACATCGATGGTTTGAATTGCCGTTGTCTATTCTATAACCCTATGCCGTTCGTTCTTCGACCCCGACTTCCGTGATCAAGCCCGCTAGATTTCACCCTCCACAGGGTGGCTAAGTGCTAAGTGCTAAAAAAATTAACGCCTTATGTGGACCATGGAAGATCCCTTAAGCAAAGTGATGCGCGTTTGTCACCAGGCATCCAATATTTGTTTCTCGTTGGTTTGCACCTTTAACGAGATTTTTATTTTAATATTTACATATATAAAGAGTTTAAGCAGTTTTATATTGTAATATTTGAATTTGAATAGATTTAACTTAGGCGCCGATACGCATGCATCCGACAGGATCACGCCGCAGCTTTGCTTGTGCAGTAATTTTAACAATATAACAGAAGTGAGGGGTTCTGCCACGACAGCGCACTCATGGCTGCAATTTGTGCGCGTTGTTTTAGAGACGGGTCCCTACGTTAATTCTGCGAGCTCTGAATAATAGTTGAGTCGCCAGCGTGGCCGAGCGGTTAGGGCGTCAGGCTGCGGTGCCACGGTACGGGGTTCGATCCTCACCTCTCCGGACCACCCAGTCGCTTTAAAAATTGTGTACCGAAACCACAGTTGTGGAAGTAGGGAAAGTAAGGCAGTCGTCGAAGGAGTGATGCTGACCACATCACCCAGTATGCCGTTAATGGTGTGCCAGATTGACTAGATTTTGGAAAGAGATATTTCGGTGACCTTGATTCGCCTTGCCTCAGGCCATGTTCCTACATGGAATGAAGTACCCGAACTTTACTTACTGAATAATAGTTGAAGACAAGCTGACAGCGTCACCGAGGCACCGCAATCTAGTGAAGCGCACGACTTCCATAGCGGGGTCAATTCCAACTTCTTCGAGCAACGTGGGGAAGCCTGTCCCACGTGTAAAGCAGCAGATTTACGTACCTACATGCAATTATTAGAGGTTGGTGCCTTGCACTTTTTGAAAACTGCAAAAATCGCGAATTGCATTTCAATCAGAAGCCAGTTTTGGGTGCGAAGTTATTTTTAGTGATATTTAAATGTGAATGTATTTGAGATACAGTTACTATGATAAGCATACCCATGTATTCTAGAGTTTAATCCCAAATATAGCCGGTTCTCAAATTAATGCAGTGTAATTTATTTGTGAAGTGGAATGATTTCAGATTTACATTCTTTACTTATGAATGCAACTATGTTTATACTTAAATGTCAAACTTGATACTTAATTTTTAAGTAAATTATAGTTCCATTCATAAATTAGGAAGTATTCCATAGCCATACTAGATCAAAATAATTTTTGATCATACTTTAGTTCCTACTGAAAACACCCCACTTCATCCCAGTAGACACAACAGCTGGCGCCTAACAAATGACCCCAATTTGTTCCAGTCTCTTAAAGTATTATATAAATAACAATACCTACCCACCTCTTTTTTTATTATAGTTTATCTGTGAAGACTTTTTTTACACTTGGCCAACATATTTGTATCTCTAATTGTATGCAATTGAACCTTCCTGCGAAAAAGTTAAACAACTTCATCTTTGGACTTGTAATGTTCTTCCATTCACTAATTCAATTAAATTGGAAATACAGTAGGTGCTTGAAGTATACAAGGAGGGCTAAAATCAATACCATAAAATCGGTGGTCTCTTTCTTTGTATGTATCTTTATTCGCTATCTCCTTCGAAGATACTGGACCGATTAAATTGTATGATAGCTTAAAATTTTGCTAATTTTTAGACTTAGATCGTAGGCCGGTTTTTGTTTAAAAAAAAATGATGAAAAAGTAAAGTAAAATTAAATTATATTTAATTTAATTAAATCGTGTATCCCAATAAAACAATTTTTTAGGCAAGTGGCTGGGATTTGAAAATTGTTACGCATCGAATCGACTTATGGCCAAACATATTAGAAATATTTGAAGAAATCTGGAACATAGCTTATTTTCTCTTACTCAACAGTAAAAAATATGCAAAGTTTGAAAAGAATCAAGAGCTAAAGTCTCGCTAATAAAAAACAAACCTTTGTGTGGGTGCACTTACCCTAAACGCACTTTCTGGTATCCCAGTTTTAGGTTACGTCTCATAAACAAACAATACTGCTGTTCGAATAATACTGAAATTAATAAAGCTACACGAACATTAACTCCCTGACCAGAACAATATCTGACCAAAACGCCTCGCATTCTGAGGGCTGAATCCAGGCAACATTCCCAGTGCCCAAACTCAAGGGCGATTGTGAACAAGGAATGACGGCACGAATCTTGCGAAACCCCGGGGAGCATCCAGAACGACGTCAGGAGGAGCTGTAGAAGAGCAATTGGCAGCCACGTCAGGAGTGCCTGCGTAAATTCCCGTTAAACTGAAATAGTTCGGCGGCGCTGCCGGCATCATGTTAGCCAAAGCTTCGTCATACGACGGCGGCAAGTCACTGTCGTTGGCTTGCTTCGGACTGTGCGTGAAGTTCCTAATGGAACTGTCATATGAGGGCGGAGAGTCTGCCAGGCTCCTGCCTACATTTTCCGGGGCCCTGTCTACGGTTACAACCGTGATGAAATCCTCGTGAGAAGTAGCTACTATTGGCGGAGGCGTCGGCATGGTATCATATGGATTGCTCTCGAGCAAGCAGCCGATCGAGGGGTCGTTGTTGCGATGCATCCGGCAAACTGGATGCGGGCAAGTCGCCTCGGCCGGCAGCGACCGCTCCATCTGCATTCGGAGGTTGGGGTTGTTGCGGATGCACATGCACATGATGCCGCTGAATAGGAGCAAGCCTCCCACGGCAGCTTAAAATAATTGATTAAAAGATTGTCATTTTTAGGTGATTTTGACTTACCCATGAAGTAGAGAACGCCATATTCGCTTTTAGTTTTAGCTGAAATTTTGTAAGAGTAGTGTTAGTGTTGTGCCTTGGTCAATTGACCGGTCAATTTGACCACGGTCAAAAACTGTGTGGTCAAATTCACTGTCAAATGCTCTTTTAGCCTTAAAATTGCTTATATTAAATTACACTATCAATCAACGGTTTTTTTTGTAGAAGGTCTTTATTATTGGCTGTAAGCCTGTAACTAATCAAACATTTACATATTTAGCGAGGGGATTCACACAGCGACCAATGTTTCTTGGGGAAGTACTGCTTTGTGCAAATTGTAAATTCAGCATTGGAGTCTTCTGTTTCAGTTGTGCTTTACTTACAGAACTATCAATACAATTGATTAAAAAAAGGTTAATTAAAAAAATTAAAATGGTCAAATGAGCGGTCAATTGGCTGGTCAAAGGCACAACACTAAGTAGTGTAGAGCATACAAGACCATTTCTCAGTGTATGAGTCGTGATATTGATGCATCGAGAGCTAATTTTTAATGGTTTGAAAAGTTTATGAATCCAAAATTTTATACATTTTTGCATATACCCCTTTAAGAGATGTAAACCAAATAAATAATACACTATTATACAGGGTGTCCATTCAGTACCTTATCTTCGATTATAGCTATATTGTTGTACAGATAAAAAATCCAATTGAGGGAATATTAATGAAGGTTAAAGAAGGCACATTTCAAAATTCTGTGTTCTACCCTACATTTTTTTTGTCCTTAAATATAGTGTCAGGTTAAGATACTTTTTTATGTATTTTTTTTTGTCAATTTCAACCGTTCATGTAAATTTAAATATCTACTCCATCAATTGTCGATGTTTCACAAAAATTTAGGGGTGTCTAAGCTAGAATTATATTTTATTTTATACAGGGTATCCAAAATTATCTTTTAGAAACCGGAATTTTTTGCATTTTTTCGAATGGAACACCCTATATTTTATGAGAGATGTCAGTAAAGTAGTTATTTTCCTTTATTTTTATACAAATAGTTCCCATTATCTTAAATACTTAAAAAAAATCACAATTAAAAAAACATGGCACTTTTACCCTGCATGAGTACACAAGTTTGCTTTATTTTTTTTATACGAATATAATTTAGTGCTGCTTAATAATCCCAAGAGAAATTTAATCTAGCTCACGTACTTTTTCAGATATCTGAAAAATACTGAAAAGGTTAATTTTTGTTTTTTGCTCTGTTGTCTTTACCTGGAAACATTAATAGTAATTTACGATACAAGTGCGTAAAGCTACTTTTTAGGCACGAGTGGGGTAGAGTTAAAACGCGAGTGAGCGAGCGTTTTAAGCCCCGCGAGTGACTAAAGATGCTTTACGGATGTGTATCGTACAATATTTTATCTACGATATAATCTAGAAAACAAGGTAAATATGAAAAAAAAAAAAATGTAAATTAGGTTTACCAGCAACCGGTCGTAATTTTGCGTGTTTTAAAAATTTTAAAACACGTTGCTACTCACAACGTGCCTAATGAAATCTTTTGAATATGTTACTACTGACGACGTAAACTAATGAAAACATGTTATTAAACAGTCGTTTTACAAACTTAAAACTGCCAACTAAAAAGCAATTTTACACACTGTAGTAGATAAAAAAAATTAAGACTTTCTTGAGGCAATTTTTCTGCTTGCTTTTGTAAGATTCTTAAAAAATGTTTCAACGTTTCTATCTAAAACTATCATTAATTTCATATTTTCTGCTTTCAACCATATAGGATATGTTTGGGCCCATTTTTGTTTACAGATCATAATATTAAACTAGTTGGTTAATCCAAATAAGTCAAGTAGAACAATTTTGCTTCATTATACCGTGCGTCCACGAGACTACGCACCATGGCGCTGGAGTGATGCTAGTTTATTTTAAAGATCTGCTTTTTAAGTGACAATTGATGGTCAAACGGTTGCTAAGCATTGACCATTAAAATTGTGCCTTCTGAAATGATCAAAAGTTTTTGAATGGTCTTGGTTATACAACGTATGAATAATATGTTGGTGGCACTGTAAGTCAATGTCAAATTGGAGGTTATCAGGTTAGGTTTTGCGTCAATCTGTGTCAAAACTGACGCAAAACCTAACCTGCTAAAGTAGCATTTAACACCGCATGTCAAATTTAATACTACTTAATCGTTTATTGCCATAGAAAAATAAATATAATAGGGTTTGTTATTAAGATGTTTCGTAAAAGCAAGAGCTGATCTTTGGGATAAATTAACGTTGCTCTGATTCCATGGTGCGAAACCCTGTGGACACACGGTATATGAAATCTAATCCAACAATATTCATTTTAACACAAAGTTATTAAATCAATTAACTAATTTAAAAAATTAGAGCTCATTCTCAAATTGCCACTTACGTAATATAAATATTACATTAACATCGATTAGAAAACCACCATCATTAGAGTGGAATAAGAATGTAATTATTCGATAATCGAATTGGAATGTATAGCTGTATGAAGAAAAAACCCCAAACGGTTTTATTGGTTGTTTGGAGGTGTCCTAAGAGATTTTTGAAATTTGAATATTTGTAAGGACAATTTTTGCATTTCGCGCTTTTCCACCTTGCCCCGCATTTGTATCTTAAATTTTAGTACTTTTCCCGCATCAATTAAGCCCAAATTGATAATTTAGTTGTTTCAAAACCCAATTTCATTCATTTCGAATATTAACGTTGCCCGGCCCATTCCATTTTATATCTTGGGCAACGTTTTATATTTAAATTCACATAAGCTTTGCTTGCTGTATGGATGACGTAAGTTGGCTTACCTTATTTAATTACTCCCCGTTCTTGGCGCAAAATTCTGATGTTAGCGTTGCATTAAGTTGGACATGACGCAATCCGTACGTTTTATATGAGTTAGAGAGAGAAAGAGCGAGTTAAGTCGAACAGACGCGCGTTCATTTGGCTTGAGGATTCACCCGCCTGAGTTCAACAAAGCAACAAGTGCTCGATTGTTCCGGCGGCGGAGGCCCTTGGGGGTCTTCGTCGGGCAAGTCGAAATTATTAAGTGGGGAAACTGAATGTGTACTGTCGGTTAAGTCTTGGTCTTTTAAGTGACGTTTTGTGTGAAGTCATTAGCTGAGGAATTCCGTACCGTAGAGCTGGCATCTCCAAGTAACGCCTATTGCGGCGGATTATAAATAGGAACCTCTTCTAAGCTAATTCGTTTGTAATAAAGCTATGTGTGCCATACCGCAACCCTTGCCTATCATTACGTTCTGCGTTCAACCCTTCTTGGGGAAATAACACCGTCTAGACCCGCTCGACACATCGCACGCTATAGCATTTCCCGCAGTTATTCAAGTATTTTGTGGCAATCGCTTAGAGCCCGACCTGTAGCTCCATTGGACATAATCATCGTAGCAGCTGAATCCCTCAAAAGGTATTGTGTCACTTTGTAATAATTTTAACAAGCCCACAAGGTGCAGTGAAGTGATTTTCGAAGTATCACCATGTTACGCAGTGTTGTTGTTAATTTGAAATTAAGATTTTGTATACCAAACACCGCCTTTAAGTCCATTTTGGAGTATTTACCATCAAGTTTTAATGTTTGTACTTAGCTTAACGTTGTGAGATTAAAGTAATTACCGTCACTGAGTCAGATTTGGTTGTTTACCGTTAAGATTTATTGTTTGAAAGCAGTTTTTTTGTGTAAATTAAATTTGTTACCGGTTTTGATGCAGTTACATTGTTGGTCATCAAGTTTACCGCGCAATTCAAAACACTAACCTTTTTTTCGAGTAATCCATTTGATGTTCATTGTTCATACATATTTCTACGTTAATTTAGTTCATTTTAATTAGCTATGCTTTTCTTTAGTAGATTTATGACGTTTGCATATGTATTCTGTGTATTTTTCCCCTCTGTAAAGGAATTCAGTCAGCTGTAAGTAAATGCGAGTAAGGTAAGTCCGACCTAGCTGTTCGTTGGATCGCCGTGAAAGCACTGCCAAGGTTGAATCAGAAATGTTGGGCCATCTCTTCCACTTTCTGGATGAGCCCACCTGTGTTTTTTCCGATTTAGTAAGCAAAGTGGTAGCGTCTGGCATTTAACACCTTTAGTGATCATCTCAACCTAATTGGTATCATTTGTAGCAAACCGCCCTTCTCCCTGATGTCTGAGCCAGACAAATTAGCCTGCTACAGGGTAATTTAGTTGCAGTTAGGGTGAGCTCTACAATTCTTCCATTAATGTGTCATAACGGTCTGTTTGAACGGTAACACATTTTTGTGAAAATCGAGATCTTTTGCCAATGTAAAGAAAGTTTAGAAAGTTGCAACAAATGTAAAAAAGAGTTGCAAAACAAAGAAATTTTCTGGCAGACCAAAAAACAAATAAAAAAATCATTATTGGTTCATTGGATAAGGTTGGTACTATGAGAGATAAGAAAATATATGAAACAAAATCGAGAGAGTTAAGCAACTCCAAGCAGACTCTATGTTTCCAGCAACCGTTAGTTACTGTACTTACTGTAATACCTACTAGAACAGTTACAGCATCCTGTAGTAGTAAAGTTGGTGGCACTGCTGTTAGATGGCACTGAAAGAGGCACAGCATCCTGTAGTAGTAAAGTTTGAGCTGTTGCCATTAGATGGCGCAGAAAACGTGACACATACAGGCAGACAGCCTGAAGCTAAAGACGAGCTGGTGGGGAAAGGTACCCCTCAATCAGGCTGTTCTTACCTAGCCGAAGACGATTTACCAACTATATCGAATGCTCAAGAAGAACTACTGCCACAAGCTGATGACATGTTAAAATCTTGTATAAAACAAATGATATTGAATCTTGCACTTTTAGCCCTCGCCTGTGAATGTGCTGAAGGGTCTGATAAGTCAGCAACAATTATAGCACTTGCTGTACTCTAAGATGTTAGAATATTTAGTGAAGATAGGTTTTAATGTAGATGCTACCAGCTTCAAGGCACAAACAAATCAGAGAAATCGATTCACTGTACTTTGATGGCAGAAAGGACAAAAGCTATCTCAAGAAAAAAAAAGGTTCAAGTATTACGAAAAGGTTGTTTCAAAAGAACAGCATACTCTCATATCTGAACCAGGATACCGACTTAAAATGCCTAAATGCTAAAGAGCCTTCCCCCCCTTTTATTACCACACTAAGAAGGTGAAACCACAAGTCCCCAAGGGTTTTCTAGTTCCACAGGGAAACAATAATTGCAGTGCTGCCTGTTGTTGAATTTCCTACAGTACAAGATAAAGCTGATCTTAGTAACAGATGTCCTGTTCGCACATTATAATTTTTTAAGTAGGTAAATTCCAGTAACTTCTGCGTGCTATATAATATTTTATCCAGCACCTTAAAAGATGAAGGTAAACATTTTAATATAATGAATAATAACAATTTCTTCAAAATGGCATTTTCAATTGGAGTTTCTGATCATTTTTGCATTGTTATGGGTTATGGTCAGTTGTTTGCAGCTTGTAATAGCTATTTACGACAATTAGACCGGTCGGTAGCTAAGCACTTATGGCCGAGCCCGCCAAGGCGAGACACGTGAACTAGGGAGGTAATGTGTCGTATAACATTTTTTTTGTATACTGAACAAGAACAAGAATCATTTTGATTTTATTAAATAATTATCCCAAACTATTTGCTTTAAAAATGCTGTGATGCTTGTTATACGTTTGGCAGTACTGAAGTGTATTTGTGACCTGTTTATGTCAAATTTGAGGTTAGGTTTTGCGTTAGTCTGTGTCAGACTGATGAAAACCCTAGCCTGCTAACGTCGAGTTTGACATCTGACAGTGTCAGCCAAACATATAACAGAAATCACTGGTGTTGCTAAGTGCTACCGGCCTAGGCCATAAAAACGTACCTACTGGACTCATTAGGTCGGTAGATAGTTGCTACCAGACCAGTACACAAAAAAGAAATTTATAAAACCTTGAGTGGGTATTTGCGAGAATTACCCAGTTGTTGCCCTTAGAAACATGGGTATTTCATTACAGCAATATAAACAGTCACTTTCCATGTTTCAAGTCACCTAAACATAATCAAAGCAAATAGGGGTTCGATAAAAAAAAATTTGATAATAATATGTCTATTAAATTGAAATAGTTTTAATAAGTTACGTATTCTAATCATTTGTATCAAATTTGATGTTTACCCAGAAAATAACAACCAATGTAAGCCTCTTAATGATTATTTTCTAATAAAAAACAAAATCAATGACGCTTTCAGATAGTTCAAAACATAGAATGTTTTTTAATCATCTTAGAAAATTAAACGCCTTCGCAAAATTCAAATTTTCAGATACCTAAAATACTAAGTGGGCTATGTAAAATTTTCTTTTCAGAATATTGACCAATGCTAGGTTATGCAAGTTTATCCCAATTTAAATGAGATTTATCTCGTAAGATAAGCGAGATCTCCATGCATGTACTAGAAAAATGTGCACCCTGTATATTCAGAACTGCCTCATTTCAAAGTCATTAAATTGCTGTATTTTATAAGCAAAAAACATATAAGAAGTCAATACTTACAGTTGTTGTTGTCGTTGACGGTATCTGAAATTTAAAAATGTGTTAAACAACTAAGATACTTTTTATAATTAATTGTTTACTATTAGTTGTAGAAGAAGCTCAGATAAAAATCCAACCAATCAAATTATAGAGCAAGAAGCTATGCAGGAGCTGAAATAATTCAGGTATTGGCAGAAATAAATTAAAAAAATTTAAAAACTTTGGCAGATAGGATTACTACAAAATGCTGAAGAGCCAAGAGAATATAAGCAAGAATTAGAAAAGTAATTAATGGAAGAAATCACAAAAGAAGTGGAAAGCTAAGAGAATGTAATAAACAACGCATAACACAATACATTGTAAGGGGTCCAGTTTGTAATACCTTCGCAGTTAATAATCACCCTGGTATTTAACCATTATTCTGCTAGGAATAGAACTAAACTGTATTTCTACATTGTAATAATTAGGCTAAAACGTATTGTGTATTTAAAACTTCCGAGTGTCGCACGTGAGTATGTGCAAGCAAACCAGCTGATTTAGTGATTCAGTGCGGTCATTAATAGAACAAAGCAACTTGTGCGGAAACAGCAGCGCGAGAAGCAGTCACGCTCGAACAGGCAAGCGGTGCGTTACGTCCAAAGGCGAAGTACGTCACGCAAAGCCATAAAGTGCGATTAAAAGTTTTTTGTTGGCCTGCGTTAAGAGCAGTTAACGCCTCGTAATTCTTGAGCCGAAATACAGCCTTGAAAACAAACAACTACCTTGGAACCAACACCGAGGAATCAATAATTCTTCAGCGCCAAAAGCCGCTCTGCAAGCTTCAAAGGAACATACAATCTTATGCTCATATGGAGCAACTATACCGCAAGGTTAGTCTTATAAATAACCACACCAGCGCATTATGAAGGGATTACAACGCATTGTGTAATAACTTTAACAGGCAAATTACACGCCAGAAAGCAGCGTCAGAACAAGGTGCTACACCATCCTGTGGACGTATCGCGTCAGCTGATTTCAAGCTACTGGATCAGGGTCAGCTTCAGTAAATTCGAGTGTGAGATTTAAACATTGCCTGTAGAGTCTGCATCAAGCTCGTGGACTGTTCCGTGCTAATATTAATAGTGCACATAGCATTTATCGATTAACATTGTGTATTCTTTTATGTACTTTCATGTATGTTTGGAACTTTTATAGATTACGTGTGTTCATATAAACTGTCTGGTTTTCATTTCTGGCAGTGTTTGCATGTATAATTATACCATTATAGTTGATCAGGAGCAGGGCTACAAGAGCAATATTGACATTGCCTTAGCCACATTGAGGTAAGAGTGAGTCTTGTACTTCTACAACTGAGTGAACTAGCAAACAAAGGGCATTATAAATTCATAGTACAGTAGAGTATAGGGCACGGCAAAAGCCATATTACATGTTGCCAAATAAAATTAAACATCATTTAGCACAGTTTGATACTGACAAATTAAATAAAAACAAAGAACGCGATAGAGCTTATAAATTGTTTAAAAACAGTATCGAAATGGAGACGAATCGTAATTGGGAAATTTTAAAAGATAAAGAAATGTAGTTGTTATTTTATTAAAAAGGAAAAAAGATCAATACTACCTATAAGAGAAAAACTGATCAACATAAAAATAATTCACCACTTAGTTGGAAAATATTAAAAAAGTCAGTAAATGATAGCTTTCACGATTTTCCAAAATGTGTTCAATTTGTGCTAAATAGTAAGAAATAAATGGGAAATTCCAAATACAGGTAGTGTTGTTAATACAATCAATAGCATCAACTCAATAGAATCATGGGATTCATTGTAGTCTATATCCAAACTTTTCTAAATTTAGAATGCTTTCATTGAATTATTACGTGAAACAGTCAGCGCCTTGGGGTGTTTCGTCCTTATTTTTGCCAGAATGAAACGTGCTGTCTGAAGACCATATCCCAAACCAGTTTGGTCTTGGAAAATCACAAATAACCTTCACAGGAATGTCATCACAATATCCCGAAAAGAACAGGGGCCTACAGGTGAATTTCCAAACACGGATGCCCATGAAAAAATCCGATTAATCGAAAGTTTTATTTCAGAAATATTTACATAAATATTTATAAATAATTTTGAACCTGTAACAACTTGTTTAAGATAGAAATAGCTTGAAACAGTAATAAATATTTTAAATTTTATTTACAAAAAACAGACCAGCCATGATCAAATTTGTTTATGCCAAAATAAATGTTTTTTTCCCGCTGTCGATCATGTAAGTCATACAGCCTTAGTAACAAAGCATGTAAGTCAGTGATATTTGTTTGCTGCTTTCCCTTGACAACGGAACTTAATATTATTATTATTAAGTTCGTAGGATAATATAATTAACAACTCAAGATGCAGACTTAAATGTATTGTTTATAATTGCAAGTGTTTATGTGACGCTCATAGGTAACACAACTCACGAAATGGATTGAAATCAACATTAATCCTGGTGACAGGTGACAAACCAAACAATTTTTTTAAAAATCTAGGAAAGTTTCGATAAGCAACAGGAAAAATATAATAACTCGGAATGTATCGTATATTAACATTCCTGGTAACTTAAATAGCTATTTCTATCAGTTATCAATTCACGTATTTAACTAATTACTATGAATAATATTGAATATTCGGCTAAAATGCAGTATCAAAGTATTCACATTCTTATTTAGAACTTTTAATTAATCAGATTGGCCCTGCATTAGGAGAAGTTGCACGTGAAAATCAGGAGATTTGGTTTCAGCATCATGGCTGTCCAGCGCATTATGGTTTGAATGTGCAGGAATATCTAAGTGATAACTTTTCTAATTGCTGAATTGGTTGTGGTGGCACTATCAACTGGCCACCAAGATCTGATTTGGCACCATGCGACTGCTTTTTGTGGGGTCATCTGAAAAATCAAATTTACAGAAAACGCCACCCAAATATTAACTCTTTGAGAGAAGCGATCGTTGCGGAGTGTAGACTAATCACAAATAGACAGCTGGCTAATGTAAGGCAGGCATTTTATGACAGATTGGGCTATTGTTTACAGCAGAATGGAGAACTTTTTGAGTACTGCTATACATTTGCTTGTAGTTTCATTTTTTTCACAAACTTGTGAATTGTTAATGCAGAAAGAATAAGTCGATTATTAAATTTAACCGAAAATAAATGAGGAACTGTGAGCAAACTGACGCCACTGTAAAATTTTTTGATAATAAATACCCTCTCTTCATTAGAATATTCAACATTATTATTCATAGTAATTAGTTAAATACGTGAATTGATAACTGATAGAAAAACATTTATTTTGGCATAAACAAATTTGATCATAGCTGGTATGTTTTTTGCGAATAAAATGCAAAATATTTATTACAGTTTTTAAGCTATTTCTATCTTAAGCAAGCAACAAATTCAAGTAAAGTAGTATCAAATTAAGCGCATTTTTTGATATCACTATCAATCCTATCAATGCAAGCGGCAAGCAGGAATCTGCATACATACGATTTCCCATGCTATTTCCCTATGCTCGCATTTTAAGTGAAACACTCGGTATAGTTAGATAAGAGTAGGGACAACAGCGTGATCCATTCTGATTGGTTGGATTAATTTTTCCAAAGAACAGTTGATTAATGGTGGATCAGTCACTGAATCTGCAAAAATTCACATTTTTGACAGTTCTGTAACGTTTCGCTCCTATTTTAAATGCGAATTAGCATAATCAAATATTATTGGCATTTAAAAGTTCGCATTTTGCAACAATCGAAAATTCCCAGTCCGCTCGAGCCGCAAGTTCATCGCTCTGCGCCAGCGGAACGAAGAAGTGTTCAGCGCGCATCCCTTCCGCCGCGCGCTGTGATGCCCGGCGGAGCGACTGCAACATATAAAATAAAATTTCTCGCCGGCCAGAGCACGAGATTATTCCAAGAAATCATCCTGGGCATTTAGCCGATTTCCGCGGCATTCGCGAACGGCTGGACATCGGAGTTCGATATTTTGAATAATTTCATGTTAACAAAATCTGCTTAAAAATCATGTACACCTGATTATTGAAGCGCGATATTTCAAATTCGTTCAAAGCGCTAAAGCTCATATAAAGTCGTACTTAAAAATAGGCAATTTCCCCACACGTAAGAAAACCACGTACTTACACTGTGGAAATCTATTTGCCCATCTTGGAGGTTAACCTCGACACGCGCTAGGCACCTGATAAGATCGCACAGGAATTCGACCCCCGCACTAGGTCAACTTATCACCGGAGTTTATCGTAAGGACGCCCACGTGCACGGATAACATACATATGGTAACGAGATCATAGCCTCAATCAATTCCTTTTTAATTAAAACGAACCAAAATCATTCCGCTTATTTACAATAGTTCGAGCTGTCAATAATTTGTTTATAGTGTTACAGTTCTACCAACACTCGCTCAAATTCACCGTTCGCTCCAACGACCGTACATAGTGAGGGTCCCGGCCGTACTTCGAGACAATTAGAGTTGCCTATATATCCAGCTCAAACATGAAGATTTGCGTTAAAAATAATTGTCATTGTATATAATTATGAATATGATTTATTTGATTATTTTTCCAAATGTACAGTATTGAATACATGTATTTTCTGTTAGTTGTCGTTCTTTAAATCAGTCAAGGTATAAATAAATCGAACCTAGGCCCAGTCAGAAGCTACCATTCATAAGGACACAATTAATTAATGCTACGATTAAATAAATATAACCAGGTAGCGTTACAGTTCTAATATCCGAAAATCATATGACAGGTTGTAGTGCAATAGTGTAAAAATGCTCATCAACGATCAGTTTGGCTAAGAAATATGAATCGTGCTATTTTAAGCAGTGGCAGTGTCTGTGAAGTTCACTTTTCAAACGATCAATGGCAAACTCAAGGCATTAAATTGAAATCAAGTGCTACAACAACCATTTTCAACAAATGTTACCCGTTTAAAATACTTTGGATAAGACTACTACACCTGTTACTCATAATCATAATAATGGTTAACCTCCGGAAAGCATTTGTTGTATTAAAAATATAGTAATAGGTAAACTAATATCCAGGAATTTAAACTTTAAATCAACATCTCCAAATTTACAATCTTATTCTAAAATTTTGAGCAGTCAGAACAATGACATGTTTGACGACTTTGAAAGGGATTTGCTTATAATTTCAAAATTCGATGTCATTTGAAAGAATTGCCATGAATTATGTAAAAGTTCAAAAATATTTGACGTATCGACGTGTTGTCCCTACTTTTATCATATATAATGCAAGTAGTGGGTTAATCATTTCTGTTTACACAAGATATATTGTTCGAGAATCACGCGAGTCCTATTTGATTCCCTAAAGCAATATATCGAGTGGAAACAAAAACGCTTTGATAATCGAGAAGACACAAGTTGCGTTCAGCTAGATTATATCACAAGTCAATAAACAACGTTTGAACAGTTTATTTATAAATATTAAAAGTACAGTTAGTGTGGTTGCTATGACAATTTTATTTTCGCAGATAACACGATGTTTGTGAAGGTATTTGACTATCAGTTATTAGTCAAGAAGGTATGTGATTATCACCGTTGCTATGTACAGTCGTGTGCAAATAAATCTGGGACAGTGTTTTTTTCACATGCAGATTCAGTTAAGAATTTGAAGAATATTTCCATGGATTTCCTCTTATCAGAGAGAGTTACGGGTTTCAGTACATGTTAAAGTTTAATGTAACTCTTTCTGATAGCAGGAAATCCATGGAGATATTCTTCAATTCTTAACTGAATCTGCATGTGAAAAAAACACTGTCCCAGATTTATTTGCACACGACTGTACATTATCAAACGTTAGTACATGTGTAACTATAAATTTTTACCGTTTTTCATTGGTTGATGTTCGAGGGAGTGGTATAATTTAACTAATATACAGGGACTCTAGAATAAAACCAAAAGCCGAAATTACATAAGTTCAAAGGAGTCAAATTACAGAGAACTGTAAAATAAAAACTAAATTACACACCTCAATTATGTTTCAATTACGGTAAGGATAGGAAAAGGTTGTGAAGCGAAATAGAAAAATATCAATTTATCAGCAGCATTCAGTAGAGCTGCTGTAAAATGTATTATTTAAGAGCTAAGATTCTCATAATTGTACTCTTGTACTTACCAGGATAATTCGTCTCGATTATTTTATATAAGTTATCCAATGATGAAGCTGAAAAATATATATTATTACAAGCGTATTCAGCTATTTGTATTATTATCATTAGTAATATCCCTAGTGCATGTCAAATTGTTGATAATTTTGTCTCGTGCACTTTGTGCACTCGACAAAATTACAATCAATTTGGTATGCAAGAAGAGTATTTTGCAGACTATTTCCCGAACAAAAGTTAACAAGGACTTTTTCCCCTCTAATGTGACAGTGGTTTCGCTAGATAGTAGGTAGGGACAGTGGAAACCTCGTTAATTCATTCATGCGCCACTAATTAGATGGGGTAATTTGCACTAGTGTAAAATTATCGCATAATTAGGATCTTAATGGATGAATCTCAGAAATTTAAAAGATTTGATTGGCTTAAAGTGTGTGAGGGAAATAGTCAGTAAAATTTTTAAATAAACAAGAAATTACCTGCTTTTAAGACAATTTTCAATAAAATTTCAAATCTGTTATAAAATGTTCATGCTCATCATGATCAGGTTTCAGGCATCAGTTTCTTTAGAGCAGTTTAAGATACTTAAACTACTGTTCTGTTTGCTACAAATTTAGAATACAGTCTCAGTATGGTAAAAACAGACGAAGCAACATCAACGGACTCAACTTCAAGCAATAGAAACTTCTCTCGCTACAAAGAGCTATCATTTCCGCACTTACGGTTTCCTACAGAGTTGTCAGGATTCCACTTTGGTACAGAGGACCCGTATGAGTAGCTGGACCAGCTGGTGGTGGCGATGTTGGAAGTGTCCCAAAGCATGCGCGATCCAATGTTAATCCAAGTCGGCTCCGTCGGCTTGTATCTCTTCTTCAGGCTCGATTTGCTGTTGAAAGGCCCAGTGGGCGTGTTCTCTGTGCCCGGAACGAACGGGATCCGATGCTTATCCAAGATGCTTCCGTGGGTTTGTATTTCTTCTTCAGACTGCCGCCGAAGTTCGAGAAGGAGTCCCGCATGGGGTCAGGGAAGCTGAGGATGGAGCTCTCGGTGGAAGGCCTTCCTAAATCAATTTTCTTCACTATAAGATTTTTGATGCAAGAGGTTTAGTTTAAACTGATAATATTATAATGTCAAACATTGATGATTTATTCAAAATAAAAGTGTACAATTATTCTAGTGCTTTTATTTTGTTAATTTTACTCATATCTTGTATTCGTTGCAAGTAAAAGTACTTGTATCAGTACCGGATTCTCAAATACTTTTCATAATAAATTCAAGGTTATTCCATATTTCTTACTAATTTTGCAACATTTCTTTTCGTTCATATTTAAAGGATTTTGTTAAATTACAGTTAGTTGCTTTATTGACTGCTTCTATAGCCTAATTGTAGTTGTACCGTAAATGGCTTATGCTTGTGTAGTGTCTTCCAGATTGCTTTAGAATTAACTCGTACACCATACATCTTTCATTTATGGTGCATACCTACTGACACCATTTCAAATAATTTGAATAATTTCATACATTTTATAAATAACTTAAGTATAATTTTATATTAATTTCGATAATTCCATGCCATTGGAAATAACAACCTAATAGTTTAATTGCATTTTGCAATAATTTCCAGAGAATCAATAAATTCAGAGCATTTCATAAGAATTTCATAGCAATTTCTAATAATCACGTAATAATTTCATGGGAATTTCTAATAATTTCAAAATAATTTCATAACGATTTCACTGATTTCATAGAATTTCTTAATAATTAAATAATAAAACTTTAGTACACTTTGCAATACATGTTTGCATGACATTTTTATAATGATTTCAATAATGCCATGACTTCTAATATCATGATTTCACAAATTCCATAACATTTTCTAATAATTACGTAATAATTTAATAGCCTTTTGTAATTACTTTAAATATTTTGAGACAATTTTATAATAATTTGAGGAATTTCAAAACATTTCAGTCGAATTTCATATCAATTCCTAATAATTTCAAAATAATTTGATAAGGATTTCACTATTTTTTTTTCCGGCATCAGCTGCTGAGGCTATTAGCCGTTAGTAACTGGATAATTTATTTTTTTCAGATTAGATCTGTTCCATCAGTCCAATTTGTCTTGTGAATTCCAAAATTGCGCTGTGCCCCAATTCTTCTAACGATGTCCCTTCTCGAAAGGTACGAGCTGCTCTGTATCTAGCGCATTCCATTAAAATGTGATATACTGTTAATGGTACGTTACAAGTAGTACATGACGGTTGATTTTCACCACACAGTAAATACTTGCACGTTAGTTGAGTATGTCCGGTTCGCAGTCTCGTCAAGATAACTTGTTCCCTTCTGGAGATATTAGTGGGGTATTGAATTTTACCCACTTCTGGAAGGAACCTCCTCAGATACGTATTCTGATTGTTCCATACTTCTTGAAACTTGGCTCTGATTTGTTTTCCAACAAATATTTTAACGTCTTTGAGACTGGTAACTTCATATGTGGACGGAATTTGTAGGGTTGCATCCTTCGCAGCTCTATCAGCTTTTTCATTACCAGTTATGCCAACATGACTAGGGATCCATATGAGTGATAATTGTTTTCCCATTAATCCTATCGTGTTACAAAGAAACCTAATGTCTGTGATTAATGGTTCATGCATAGTTCGATTGTATATAGCTTCGAGAACAGACAGAGAGTCAGTACATATCGCAAAAGCCTTCTGGCTCGCGTCCCGACACAGCCTCAACGCAGCATAGATTGCAAACGCTTCACAGAAAAAAACACTGACAATCTGTGGAAGCGGATGCTTCAAAATTGCTTCTCCATATATGACTGCAATTTTATAGCAATTTCTAATAATTAATAAATTCATGGGTATTCCAAATAATTTCAAAATATGTGATGATTTATCTAATTCTATTCCATAGAATTTAATAATAATTAAGTAATAGAATCAGCGCACTTTGCAATACATAAGAGACATTTTTATAATGATTTCAATAATGCCGTAATTTTGTAATATAAGGATTTCACTAATTTCATAACATTTACTAATAATTACGTAATACTTTAATAGCCATTTGTAGTTAACTTAAATATTTTGTGACAATTTTATAATAATTTCAAGAATTACAAAACATTTCGTAAGAATTTCATATCAATTCCTAATAATTTCAAAATAATTTGATAACGATTTCACTAATTTTCTAGAATTTTCTAATAATTACGTCATAAATCCATGAGAATTCCTAATAATTTCAAAATAATTTGAAGATTTATCTAAATTGCATAGATTTTTTTTATAATTATGTAAAGATTCAGCGCACTTTGCAATAAATAATTGCATGACATTTTGATAATGATTTCAATACTGCCATAACCTTTCTAATATCATAATGATTTCAATACTGCCATAACCTTTCTAATATCATAATGATTTCACTAATTCCACGACATTTTCTAATAATTACGTAATAATTTAATAGACTTTTGTAATTACTTTAAATATTTTGAAACAATTTTATAATAATTTCAAGAATTTCAAAATATTTTGTTCGAATTTCATATCAATTCCTAATAATTTCAAAATAATTTGATAAGGATTTCACTAATTTCATAGAATTTTCTAATAATTACGCCATAAATTCATGGGAATTCCTAATAATTTCAAATAATTTGACGATTTACCTAATTCAATTGCATACATTTTTTTAATAATTATGTAATCCATTCAAAGCACTTTGCAGTACATAACTGCATGACGTTTATATAATGATTTCAATAATGCCATAACTTTTCTAATATCATAATGATTTCACTAATTCCACGACATTTTCGAATAATTACGTAATAATTTAATAGCTATTTGTAATTACTTTAAATATTCTGAGACAATTTTATAATTTCAAGAATTTCAAAACATTTTGTTCGAATTTCATATCAATTCCTAATAATTTCAAAATAATTTGCTAAGGATTTTACTAATTTCATAGAATGTTCTAATAATTACGCCATAAATCCATGGGAATTCCTAATAATTTCAAAATTTTTTGGTGATTTATCTAATTCAATTGCATAGAATTTTTTTATAATTATGTCATCCATTCAGCGCACTTTGCAGTACATAATTGCATGACATTTTTATAATGATTTCAATAATGCCATAACTTTTCTAATATCATAATGATTTCACTAATTCCACGACATTTTCTAATAATTACGTAATAATTTAATAGCCTTTTGTAATTACTTTAAATATTTTGAAACAATTTTATAATTTCAAGAATTTAAAACATTTCGTTCGAATTTCATATCAATTCCTAATAATTTCAAAATAATTTGATAAGGATTTTATTAATTTCATAGAATTTTCTAATAATTACGCCATAAATCCATGGGAATTCCTAATAATTTCAAAATAATTTGACGATTTACCTAATTCAATTGCATAGAATTTTTTTATAATTATGTAATCCATTCAGCGCACTTTGAAGTACATAATTGCATGAAATTTTTATAATGATTTCAATACTACCATAACCTTTCTAATATCATAATGATTTCACTAATTCCACGACATTTTCTAATAATTACGTAATAATTTAATAGCCTTTTGTAATTACTTTAAATATTTTGAAACAAATTTATAATTTCAAGAATTTAAAAAAATGTTCGAATTTCATATCAATTCCTAATAATTACAAAATAATTTGATAAGGATTTCACTAATTTCATAGAATTTTCTAATAATTACGCCATAAATCCATGGGAATTCCTAATAATTTCAAAATAATTTGACGATTTACCTAATTCAATTCCATAGAATTTTTTATAATTATGTAATCGATGCAACGCACTTTGCAATACATAATTTCGTGATAATTTTATGATTTTGATCATTTCAAAACAATTTCTAATATCATAATGATGCCACTAATTGCATAACATATTCAAATAGTTACATAATAATTTTATAACATTTTGGAATTACTTTTAAATAGTTATAAACAATTTTATAATAATTTCGAGAAATTCAGCAGAATTTTATAATTATATTAGAAGCTTGATAACATGTACATTGAAAGGGATCCTGCAAACACTCCAATTTATCTGTTACTATTTAGTAACGTGAACAGAGTTACACTCGATAACATGAACAAGTCAAGACTTGTCATTGGTGTATTAACAATGGTTGCCGCCAAAAGCCTATTAAAATGTTACGCTCCCATTTTACTTCGTGTTTGACGAAAATGTAGTTGCAAATTCAGCTTAAAAAAACAGTAGAATAACTTTTTTTCATAAAAATTGTTTTTTAAAATTTCTTACATATATAGTAATATGTAACTACAAATAAAGAAAAAATAAACATTTTGCACTACAAAACTTTTTTTTGCACCCCCTGTACTATGAACACTTGCTAATTGGTTTGAACATACATGGGATTTTTGTGTTCACGTTATCAAGCTTCCACTGTATTTCAAAAATTGTATAGCTTTTGGTAATAGTTTCATAGCAATTTCTACGGACTTAAAGATAATTCGATAGTAATTTCACTAATTCCACAACTATTTTTTACTAATCTCATCTTAATTTTATCACATTTTGACAATATTAATAATTTCAGCAATTTTATAGCATTTTGTAATACTTTTATAGCATTTAATAATAACATACAAGATTTCCCAATAACTTAAAGATAATGTGATAGTACACGTAATTTCATTAATTCTAAAACGAATTTTTATTAATCATATCTTAATATTGTGAATACTATAGCATTTCTTAGTAGTTACATCATAGTATTATTGCATTTTAACATAATTTTGATAATTTCACTAGAATTTTATAATAATTTCATAACAATTTCTAATAATTTCAGAATAATTTGATATAGTTTCATAAAATAGCATACTTTTTTATAAAATAACTGCATTATAATTCCATTGTAGATAGGTATAATTTCATCAATTTTGAAATAATCGTAATAATTTCAAGACAATTTTATAATTATTTCAATAATCTTATAGGTTTTCTTAATAATCATATAACAATTCTCAATAATTTTATAGTAATTTACTAAATTCTAAAACTATTTTTTAATAATTATAATGATAACTTCATCAAATACTGACAATTTTTTAAATTTCAGGATAATTTCATACGGGTTTCATGGCATTTCGTAATAATTTCACAGCAATTACTAATAATAACGTAACAATTTCATAGCATTTTGTAATAAATTTTAATATTTATAGACAATTTTATAATAATTTCCGGAGAATTGTATAATTATTTCAATAATTTCACAGTAATTTCTAAGAATTTTAAGAAAAATTTAAAATAACGTACTGAATTCTATAGCTTTTTAGTAGTTACATAATAGTTTTATTGCATTTTGACATAATTTCGATAATTTCATGAGAATTTTATAATAATTTCATAATAATTTAGTAACAATTTGATATAATTTCGCAAACTACATAGTTTTTTAATAACTGCATAATTTCATCAACTTTGATACACTCTCAATAATTGCAAGACAATATTCTAATTATTTCAACAATCTCATACGTTTTTTAAAATAATTATGTAGCAATTCTCAATAATTTTATAGTAATTTACCAAATTCTGAAACAATTTTTTAGTAATTACGTTGATAACTTTATCAAATACGGACAATTTTAAAAATTTCAGGATAATTTCATACAGGTTTCATGGCATTTTGTAACAATTTCACAGCAATTACTAATAATAACGTAACAATTCCATAGCATTTTGTAATTACTTTTAATATTTATAGACAATTTTATAATAATTTCCGGAGAATTGTATAATTATTTCAATAATTTCACAGTAATTTCTAAGAATTTTAAGAAATTTAATAACGTACTGAATTATATAGATTTTTAGTAGTCACATAATAGTTTTATTGCATTTTGACATAATTTCGATAATTTCAAGAGAATTTTATAATAATTTCGTAGCTAATAATTTCCTAACAATTTAATATAATTTTGCAAACTGCATATTTTTTAAATTTAAATAACTGCTTAATTTTATCAATTTGGCCATACTCTTTTAATAATTTCAAGACAGTTTTATAATTATTTCACCAATTTCATAGGTTTTCTTAATAATTATACAGTGCCACCTCGATAATCCGGACTAATTAAAACCGCGGTCATCCGGATTAGTAAATAATTCGGATTACTGAAGCGAGACTTTTTTTATTAAAAAGAGATATATTTAATACAAAACAACTAAAAAATCGTACATAAACAAAAATTATTTAAAACATAATCAAACTTATTAAATTTTATATTATTTTGTAAAGTAATTTGTAATTTTTGTTTGCTTGATCCTTTGCTGGTTCATTATAAACGCCGTTTCTTTTAATCTTTGAAGTACAAGAACATCATGTAGTGGAATATTAGTTTCTTCTGCCCACTTTATGCACACATTGAAACTTTTAACTGCCTCGTCATTCTTAACAGTCTGGTTTGTATTATTTAACTCTGGATCTTCAATGTCACTACTATCACGATGTTCGTCTGTAGCATCTATGTCTTCTAGTGGTAACAAATCTTCATCATTTTCAAGCCAGTTACGTATTTCCACGTTTGTGAGATTTTGCTCAGCGAGAACATTGAGCATATCCGAAACATCTGTTAAATATTTGTGGATTAACAAAAAAATACTAAACAAAAAATTTCGTGCTTAACAAATGTACGTTGTTTACCTGTTATCTCTTCATTCAAAGAAAGCAGATTGCGTCGCAGTTGACTCAAGAGGAATTAGATCTTCAGCATCATATTCGGTGTCTGTGTCGTTATTTGCCACATGAGTCATAATTTTATGCCAGCACTTCCGCAAAACTTCGGGAGAGACTTTTTCCCAGGCATTATGTAGCAGACATACAGCGTTCTTCAAGTTAATTGTTTTTAATAACTTAACAACGTTTTCTTCGTTATCAGATAAAATATGGGCTAAAAGACTTTTCCGATAAAATAATTTCGTCAGTCTGATGGCATTTTGATCCATAGGTTGCAAAAGTGCTGTACAATTTGGTGGAAGAAATAATGTCGTAAATTGCCCATCCTCACTAGTCAGCTCTTCTATAGTTCCATGGCTCGAGGCGTTATCGAAGATTAACAGGGCTCGTTCAGGCAAATTGAGACTTCTTAAATGAATTCTAACTTGACGAATAAATGATGAATAAAACCAGTCTAAAAAAATTGCCGTAGTCATCCATGCATTGGCAGATGATTTATATTCAACAGGTATGTTCACATTTTTAAATGCCCTTGGATTTTTTGCCTTTCCTATCACTAACTGCTTATGTGAACCCCCAGATATTAAATTCGGCCGAATTGAAGAAGTTAGGGGAATCCCTCACGATCAATGACATCTAAAAACACAGATCTGGACTACTGAGTACTATCAAATCCGGATTATAAAGTACACAATGCAATTGAATTGCTTGGCCGGATTATTGAAGAATCTGGTGTAATGAAGGTTCGGATTATCGAGGTGGCACTGTATAGCAATTCTCAATAATTTTATAGTAATTTACCAAATTCTGAAACTATTTTTTAGTAATTACGTTGATAACTTCATAAAATACTGACAATTTTAAAAATTTCAGGATAATTTCATACGGGTTCATGACAGTTCGTAATAATTTCAAAGCAATTACTAATAATTGAAAAATAATTTGATAATGATACCCTGATTTCCTAGCATTTTCTAATAATAACGTAACAATTTCATAGCATTTTGTAATTACTTTAAATATTTATAGGCAATTTTATAATAATTTCCGGAGAATTATATAATTATTTCAATAATTTCATAGCTTTTCGTAATAATTTCACAGTAATTTCTAAGAATTTTAAGAAAAATTTAAAATAAGGTATTGAATTCTATAGCTTTTTAGTAGTCACATAATAGTTTTATTGTCTTTTGACATAATTTCGATAATTTCAAGAGAATTTTATAATAATTTCGTAATAATTTCCTAACCATTTGATATAATTTCGCAAACTACATAGTTTTTTAATAACTGCATAATTTCATCAATTTTGACACACTCTCAATAATTTTAAGACAATTTTATAATTATTTCAATAATCTCATAGGTTTTCTTAATAATTATATAGCAAATCTCAATAATTTTATAGTACTTTACCAAATTCTGAAACTATTTTTTATTTATTACAATGATAACTTCATCAAATACTAAACATTTTTAAAATTTCAGGATAATTTCATACGAGTTTCATGGCAATTCGTAATAATTTCACAGCAATTTCTAATAATAACGTAACAATTTCATAGCATTTTGTAATTACTTTTAAAATTTATAGACAATTTTATAATAATTTCCGGAGAATTGTATAATTATTTCAATAATTTCACAGCAATTTCTAAGAATTTTAAGAAAAATTTAAAATAACGTACTGAATTCTATAGCTTTTTAGTAGTTACGTAATAGTTTTATTGCATTTTGCCATAATTTCGATAATTTCAAGAGAATTTTATAATAATTTCCTAACAATTTGATATAATTTCGCAAACTACATAGTTTTTTAATAACTGCATAATTTCATCAATTTTGATACACTCTCAATAATTTCAAGACAATATTATAATTATTTCAACAATCTCATACGTTTTTTTAATAATTATATAGCAATTCTCAATAATTTTATAGTAATTTACCAAATTCTGAAACTATTTTTTAGTAATTACGTTGATAACTTTATCAAATACTGACAATTTTAAAAATTTCAGGATAATTTCATACGGGTTTCATGGCATTTTGTAATAATTTCACAGCAATTACTAATAATAACGTAACAATTTCATAGCATTTTGTAATTACTTTTAATATTTATAGACAATTTTATAATAATTTCCGGAGAATTGTATAATTATTTCAATAATTTCACAGTAATTTCTAAGAATTTTAAGAAAAATTTAAAATAACGTACTGAATTCTATAGCTTTCTAGTAGTCACATAATAGTTTTATTGCATTTTGACATAATTTCAAGAGAATTTTATAATAACTTCATAATAATTTCCTAACAACTTGATATAATTTCGCAAACTGCATATTTTTTAAATTTAAATCACTGCTTAATTTCATCAATTTTGCCATACTCTTAATAATTTCAAGAGAGTTTTATAATTATTTCATTAATTTCATAGGTTTTCTTAATAATTATATAGCAATTCTCAATAATTTTATAGTAATTTACCAAGTTCTGAAACTATTTTTTAGTAATTACAATGATAACTTCATCAAATACTGAACATTTTAAAAATTTCAGGACAATTTCATACGGGTTCATGACAGTTCGTAATAATTGCAAAGCAATTACTAATAATTGAAAAATAATTTGATAATGATGCCCTGATTCCCTAGCATTTTCTAATAATAACGTAACAATTTCATAGCATTTTGTAATTACTTTAAATATTTATAGACAATTTTATAATTTCCAGAGAATTATATTATTATTTCAATAATTTCATAGCTTCATAATAATTTCACAGTAATTTCTAAGAATTTTTAGAAAAATTTAAAATAACGTACTGAATTCTATAGCTTTTTAGTAGTCACATAATAATTTGTTGCATTTTGACATAATTTCGATAGAATTTTATAACAATTTCGTAATAATTTCATAACACTTTGATATAATTTCGCAAAAATGCATAGTTTTTTTTAATAACTGCATAATTTCATCAATTTTGTCACACTCTTAATAATTTCAAGACAATCTTCTAATTATTTCAATAATTTCATAAGGTTTCTTAATAATTTCATAACAATTCTCAATAATTCTATAGTAATTTACCGAACTCCAAAGCTATTTTTTAGTACCTAATTACATGATAAATTCATTATATAATATTGACAATTTAAAAAATTTCAGGACAATTTCATACTAGATTCATAGCATTTCGTAATAATTTCGTAGCAATTCGCAATAATTTAAAAATAATTAGATAGTGATGCCCTGATTCCATAGCATTTTCCAATAATAACGTAAGAATTTCATAGCATTTTGTAATTACTTTAAATATTTATAGATAATTTTATAGTTTCGAGAATTTCAGAATTATATGCAATAATTTCCTATCTTTTCGTAATAGTTATTAAGAATTTTACTATAATTTTGTGAATTCCATAGAATTTTTCAGTAGTTACATAATAATATCTTTGTCAATTTCTAACACGTCCACTAAACAAAGAAATTCTGAGGCAGAGGATTATCAATGCTTGTCGCGAAATACCTCCCAATTTGATATTGAATGCCACCAATGGAGTAACTTGAAGATGTCAGTTGTGTGTTCAAAATGGTGGCGGTCAGTTTGAGCAATACTTGTAGATACGTTTTGTAGTTTTGTTTAAATTTGTTTCCAATGAAATATTTCAACATTCTGATTGTTTTCCACGGCACACTTGAAAATTTTATGGTACTGTACGACTGTCCACATGCAATATTAAAAAATTATTTTAAACATTTCTAAGTGTCCAAAAAACAAATGAAGCATACTACTGCATGCAGAATTTCATCCTGAATCCAAATATGTAAAAATATACAAGGTGTTCCATTTAAAATAAAAAAGTTGAACCTCGTTGCTCAAAAGAGTTGACAGATATTTACGAATAGGCGATGTCAAAAACTAGCTCTTGTCTTGCCATTTAAGAATATATATAGTTTGTTGGGTCTAAAATTTAAAACAATGGAGTTATGGGTTGCGGCGCTTTTTAGGAAACAGCCAGTATATACACACACGATCATTGAAAATGAACAGAGTTATGCAACACATGTGACACATTTGAAACAATGCTTTTAGCAGGCTACTATAATCGTGTTATACAAAAAGTACGTCATCTAATGCACACTGCTTATTTCATAAAAGTAGCCCGATATTTCAGAAATTTTGCATGGGGCCATATTGTTGGTTGCATAGCCCTGTTCATTTTCAATGATTCGTTGTGTACATTCACAGTAAATTATTCTGTTCATAATTTTATAAATCTCATGGTTTGGTATGGTACCAAATTATAATTTCACGATATTTTATATAAATTTCATAATAATATGATTAGAATAACTATTACTATCTAGTATTTCATACTAATTTTAAGAATTTTATTGTAAATTCTAATAATTTTAACAGCTTCACATCAATTTTTGAAGATTTCATTTTTTGACAACAGTTCCCAGTATTCATACAAACGACATCCCGATAACGTCATAACTAGTTACACCCTTGACAAACTATAAGCGTTGGTATTATTTTCAGTTTCTTATTATACATTTCGGTTTATATTTTGTATATCCATGACATACGCGGTCTGTTCTGTTAATAGTTATAAGAATACAAGCCTTTTAAAAATAACTTAGCCATAACCTCGGTTTACTTTCAAATGCACACCATTTTAAGTTTAAATTCATGGAGTCACTGTAGATAACAAAGAATTATGATCATTAGAGGTTCCACTAAAATTTGATCATAATGTAACACTTTTTTATAATCATAGAAAATGATTGCCCATAAAGCAGTCTGAGGCACTTCCACAATGTCCAGTGGACAACAATGAACAGCCCTCATATTCCCATTCAAACTTATTTGAAAAATTAGATAAAGAGAAAATCATTTTAACAGGTGTGCAAATTTCTCTTTGTTATAGCCTTGCCCATGGTGTAAAGAATACAAGGTGTAACGTTCCACAGAATGTGGGCGGACCTCAAATTCAACCAATAGGACATGGTCCGACAAATGGCACGATTGGTAGTACTGAAGTGTATTGTTGAAGACGCTGTCGATGTCAAATTCGAGGTTAGGTTTTGCGTCAGTTGGTGTCAGATTGACGCAAAATGTAACCTGCTAACCCCGAATTTGACATCGACTGACAGTGCCAGCAACATATACGATCGCAACCATGGTTACACCATGATCGCGGCCGTGATGGATTTTCTGAGCAGGACCATCGGGGATTGGTTGACATCTCCCCTCTATTTTCTGAACGACTGCCCATCCCGGGAGCGTTTCACCTTGTATTCTTTACACCATGGCCTTGCCATCATTCAGTACTTACTTCTGTTATTCCAATCGCTCCACTGAGGACTTCCTGTAATGACACACCAAATTTTTTCAGATTTTAAACGATTTTGCAACATTACCATAACCGTACTGAGCCCGCTTCTGCCGTTTATTCTTGAGCAAATGATCAACCCGCATCTCACGCTTTACAACCAGAATCACAACCCTCGACAAGTTATACTTCAAACTTGAACACACATAAACACCCTCATCTTGCACCGTAATAGGCTGGAAGCTCAGTACAGACCTCGGTGCGTTGGGCCATTTCAGTTCCCTTTTGGCTGGAAACCTAATTACAAAGTTAGAATTGCATCTCATCAATCGATTCCACCTTTACCTCGAGTCATTCGCCTTCTTGCTCCACACCACTCGCCTGTCGTAGTGTAAGTCGGTGAAGTTCACTATCTTGCAGGTCAGCGTGAAGTTCCTGCCGCTGATTGTTACTATAGTCGATGCCGATGGCTCTGCATTCTTAAAAACTACCAGACTAGGTTCACCTGAAAACTGGCTACTGGAAGAGTGTCGGGGGCTGCATTCAGAGTTACCTTTGGCAACGTTTATCAAGGGTATGAACACTGAAATTATGAATGAACTGAGCATCTTGGAATCCACTCCTGGAGGCCCTAATCTGGCTTAGTTACCCCTCCCTGTGCTGTTACTTTCATTGTAAACAAACAGCGAAAAGGGCATTAAAATGCCCTAATTTTTGGCAGTGCAGCACAGGTTAAATGATTATAGGATTTGCTTGGCACTTGGCACAGTGGCGTAGTTTGGCAGGGGGGCGAGGGTCAGTTTTTGGAGTTGGGCATTATTATAGTCTGCTTAATTAGATTTTTGCATTTTAAAATTTATTTTACTTATCTAAAATTGCGTAGTTTTATAAAATTGCTTTAAAATTGAAATTTTAGCTGCTGTGATGCTATAGCATCAGAATAATATTGTTCTTAGCTGATGGGCTGATGCCCATTAAACGACGGCGACGCCTGGAACTTAGACTACACCTTCTGCAGTTCTCTTAATACATATAATGAACACAGAAAATATAAACCAAATTTGGTTATTAGATGACATTAACAGATTAAATTATTAGGATGTGATTTCTAAAAATGTGAAATGCATGTTTACACTGCTGTGAAATTAATGAAATTATGAAATCTTGTGAAATTGATATGATACAGTTGATATAGTTGATATACTAAAATTATTAGAATCTGTTGAAATTTTGAAATACTCTGAAATTAATATAAAATGGTTTGGAATTATAATGTAGTAGCTACCATAATATTTATAAAGTTCTGAAATTTTTATACAGTACCTAATAAATTACCTTAAAATTATACCATCCAGGACAATTCAAGAAGTTATTGTGAAATACCAGAAATGGTTTCCAAATTACTGAAATTATTACAAAACTTACATTAGTAAAACAATTATTGAAATTAATATAATTTACTACGAAATTGAAATAAAGTAATATGAAACATTGGCAGTATGTATAATGTAAACCTATGAACTTATTTTGGAGTTGGCATTAAATGCATTAAAATTGGTATGAAATACTATGTCACAATTGCATCTCTACAAGAAACGATAAAGTCACTAAAGGAGCAGATAAGTCTAATTAATTTAATTAAACCCCTAACCGGAAGTAAACAACGGGAACAGGTTTATCAGAGCCAGTAGATATAGGAGAGTACCGCCACGTCCGCCATGTTTGTTCCTCTGTTATATACATCACTTTGAGGTTTGTAACACAATTCCGTCAATGTGACATTTATCGGCAATTCGAAATTTTACTTAAAATTGGCAAGACTGTAAGTCTATGTCAAATTCGAGGTTAGCAGGTTAGGTTTTGTTTGTTATCTGACACAGAAAGACGCAAAACATAACTTGCTAACCTCGAATTTGACATAGACTTACGGTCTTGCAATTTCAAGTAAAATTTTAGACGTAACTCAATCACTTATTGCTGATGGGAACAAAAATGGCGGCGATGGCGGCATTTTCACGGATCAAAGAATGGCGGTACTCTCCTATATACACTGGCTCTGAGGTTTATTAGAGTACCTGTACTAAGGTTTATTCAAGGTTGGTAAAACTGAAAGCGGGTCATGATGTTGTTATGACGGGCGGGTCCAACTATTTCCGTGACAGCCGTATCACGAGGCGCCGAGAGATGCAGCTGTGGAACTACCATCCAAGTTCTGACCAGAAAGAGCCTTGCTTAACTCTGCTGATCGAACGTGGACGTGCACTAAATTGCGTTAAAAGCATGCCCTGAAGAATCAAAACATTACTGAAAGCTAAAATATTGATATTTTTAGAATAATGTTACACTATTTGTAAATTAAAAGAGTTTAAAAATTAATATTTTTCAAAAACTACTTTATTTTCTTTTATTTCCAGCAATCTATCTGTATAATGACATTCCTTGATAACAGAAAATTAAATACTACTGAATCTAATAGTGGCCAGGGACTAGTTATGAAGATTAAAAAAAGAAAAGTAAATTCTTTAAAATTCAGTACCTAAAAACTAAAATTAATTATGCTAAGAAAATTTAATTTCTCACTAACACCAAAGAGCATATATGCTCTTTGCTAACACATAATATAAGGTAGGGAGTAATGCATAGACAAAATAATACGCTTCCAGTAAAACGTACAAATAAAATAAATAATACACTACTTGTACAATAACATTTTACTGCTCGCCATTTGTGGACGTTTTGATGACAAGTTCTCTTTGTTTCTTCGTTTGTCTTTAGTTACATGAAAGCAGTTAGGTGTCAATGTTGGCTGCATACAACTGAATGCTGCATCAGCCGATTAACAGTAGAAAGTAGCAAATATCATGCGAGTGTTGATTAGACAAACGAGGGCGTAGCGTAGCGAAGCTCGAGTGGATCTAAACCACGAGCACAGATATTTGCACTTTGGAGCAAGTTCTAAACACTAGTTTTTAGACAACCACACAAAGTAAATTCTATTTTTAAGAATTGTTTTTATTTCGTTTACAAAATTGATTGTTATATTATTATTGGTACAATTATAAAGAATGAGAGCTTGTTGGGAAGCATAGCAACGAATAAAGCAAAAACGTCTGGATTATTTGACTAACTTTTTGCCGTTACGATATGACTAGTACGATATAATATAGTGCTAGTGTATGAAATTGTCAACTTTCTGTAGTAGACAGTTGTTGCGATAATGGTACTTTCATACGTGGTAGTCTAAAAATATTTATCTACTTTGCTTTCGTTCTGAGGCTATTACGATACTCGTTTGCATATTGCAATAGACAAAAAGGAATGCTGTAATAAAAATACTAAAAACAGAGTAATTTTTGTTTTAAAAAGTGGCAAAGTAGATAAAATACTGTGTGATACCTCATTTATAAGGCATTTTGTAGCACTTACTCTTTAGGGCACTTCTCGCTTAGCTCGTCATACCCTAAACCCTTGCGTGCTACAAAATGCTTCTTATAAAACTTGTATAATAAAATACTATTGTTGTTACACTTAGGGTCGGTTCTACAATGCAAGTATATACCTAGAATAAGCTATCCGAGGTATAATTGCCATAGTTTCCTTTGTTACAACAATCGTTTCTAGGGTATTTATCCCCGCATAACTTTATCCTTGGTTTGTAAAATCGGCCCTTAACAGCAAATGAAATATGAATTAAAGTATAAATTGTTATTATACCAGTATGATTAATTACAGATTCTCCCCATTTTAAATTTAATTCTACCCATATTTGCAAGAAAACTATGGAAAAATACATTTTCTAACCTATATGAACTACAGTTAGTCGCACACGTTTTCTTTTGAGACAATATTAATGATTATTTGAAATTGTCGGTAATGATGTTTATTAAAATTAGACAAACGGCAATTTAAATTAGGCGCCAATATTGAAATAGTTACTACAACGCTCAACAGATGGCGCAGCGATACGCGCAGATTTAGAGTCCCTATATTAATCGAGTACCGCAATTGATTGCGCCAGTGTTTTGTATTTTGGGAGCAAATATGGCGGATACACTGTAAAATCACGAGACGCTAATCGCAGCAAACATTCCAAATGTAAAACCGTGTAATGTTCCTAGAGGTAGTAAAATCCACCTGGATTAAAAAAGTTTATAACCATATATTTGTACAAAGGTACTAATTTAAGTTATTTGCAGATTTAAGATTTGTGTGTACTTAGTACAAACATTCCTGTGTAATGTAAAAAATGTGTGTAGGCCCTAACAAAAGCATTAATTTTTCTCTCCTTCTATATTACTGGCTCTAGAAATGGGAATATTTGCTGCTACTATCGCCTCGTAACAGCTGTGCGTATGTCAAATAATTCAGTTCGAATTCGAAGTTGTGGTTATACTTCAGTGTTTCTTCGTTTTTTGTGCAAGTTCAGTGCACATTTCATACTTTAAAAATTAACAAGTATTAATTATAGATAGAAAATGCCGAGCTGCTGTGTGCCCTGTTGCAAAAATCGTTCCGAAAACGGGGTTAGATTGTTCTACATACTCCAAGGAACTAATCTGGTTAAAATGTATAAAGGAAAATTGCCCCTTAGAGCAAGTATTTGTGAAGTAAGTTCAGTTTTACTTTTACATTTTTCATTAACGCAAGTGACTTTTATCAATGTGTATCATAATTTTGTTTCAGGCACATTTTAAAGAAAATTAATTTGAATCTGAAAGAATTGACAATAAGAAATTAATTAAAATGGAACTCCATTCCCACCTTTACAGCAACACATATTTACAGCCCTCCTCCAAGAAAAGCGAGAATACGTAATGTTTTTTAGCTGAATCTTAACCTTCTGTAAACCCTACTATACAATCACGTGCCAGACATTTAAGTGACTGTGGTAGCTAAGTACGAAATACGAATTATGTAAAGGGTATATTATAATGAAAATTATTTTATAGGTTTCGAAACTGAGGAAGTCTGAGATTTGAGTAGTGCAATTTGCAGTTTCGTGGCAGCAGTAAAAGCATTACAATGCGTGTCCTTGCAAAAATGACTGTACAGATGTATTATATTAAAGTGTTATGTTCAAGAGTAAAACGATTACAAACAATTTGCATGTTTCTGTTTAATATAAATAATAGTCATTTACTTAAATTCATTTCTTAACCCTTCAGTACCCCTTTACGGTCTGTGAGACCGAGCAAACACATGATGCAGTATATTACTTAATGTGCTAGCGTTAGTTTACCGCCCATTTCACTACCTTCCTATATATTGCCATTGAAGATCCGTATGCAGTTTTGAGTTCTTGCGTGCAGTGGTTTAAAAGTTATTTATAATTTCGGTTTCAGAGACCGAAGCGGGTACCCGAGTTGTTTTTATTTTTACCTTTGATATACGACCAATGTGAGGAGAAGGAAATATTTTCTGCATTTTTAGTAACACTGTTATACTAAAACATTATTATAGTCATGGCAGATTTTATGAGAAAGAACAGGCGCGACTTGAAAAAGACGATGCGAGATATAATAGCGGAGGAGGATGTCAACAACGTGTTTTATGATGATGTGCCATCGTCTGACGAAGATAATTTATTGGAAACTAGGGAAATGAACAGTGACATTGAACAGGAAATATCTGATTATGAAGACGCTAGTGAACAAGAAACTAACGCCATAAGATATTTTTATGAAGGTGGCAGAGGGGCAGGGGTGTCGGACTGCCAGACCGGTGCGGGTACTGATGTCTTAGAATTTTGAACGGGTACTGGAGGGTTAAGATCTATTATCTCAAAAGGTTTTTATTTTAAAGGACCGCCACTAATATCAAATAATTGTGACATATAAATCCTTGAAAGTAGAATTAGGTAGGTACTACTTATACATATATATATCATCGTTTAAATATATTGTACTTGCTTGTATACAACTTAAAATCAGTAAACACAGATCTAAACTTCAAACGTAAAAGAATTACTACCTAAAGCTGTAGGTTATGAAATGCTAATTGTTAAAGAAACTAAGTAGTATTAGGTATACTCCAGCTTCTTTTTCCCTTGTGTAGTGTAACTCTTTTTCTAATATTATCGTTAATTTGCATATTTGCTTTAAAACATGAAAAATACACTGTAATTGAAAACGTCGCGTCACCTTGTCATTTTAAGTTTCCCGCCTTTTTCTCGGAGCAAATATGGCGGGTTTGCGGTACTCTATTAATATAGGGACTCTACGCAGATTTAATCACAGAAAATCGTACGACACTCATTAATGACCAATAGAAAAATTATTTCACGAGCCGTATCCAAGACAACAAAAAAATTTCTTGGAAATTTTTTGTAGGTAGACATTACTTCTTTTTAGGGTTTGTGTCGTTACGATTTTCTTACCGAATCTGCATTCGAGCATTAATTCATAACCGGAAATTATTTTTCGTGCATTCAACAACGTCCAATTTAATACGACGTTGTTGGAACGCACTCAAAAAAATGTCCGGAAAGAATTAATGCTCTTATGAGATTATATGTGAAAATTTTCTAACTTGACAAGCCGATATAGAGACGTTTAGTCTCGCATTAATCCAGGAAGCCGTGAACAAAATAAAGTTAGAAACATAATAGACTTCTTTAATCAAAGCAAAACAGCTGGAACACCACCCAACGGGATAAATGGCCCATCGCATGTTCAAAATATGATGAAATTAAAATCAAAGGTCACAACAAAAGAAGTAGCAGCTGGAATTTTAATAGCAGAAACGATAAAAGCCTGTAACGATATAATCTTTTTAAACAATGATGAAGAAAAGCAGGACTGGACTACTGTTACATCCCGCAGGCCTACTAAACGAAGACGTCAACCCATTATAGGAACCCTAGACGAAAACTCTGCGAACTCTAAATTAAAATCCGTTGTCGTGCTTGCAACATTACACGTTTCAAAGTTGCTACCTGAAACCACTGAAAAGCAAGTAATCGACCACCTTGCCCCAAATGTATTAGTAACATATTTGATAAACTGCAATCAAAACATTCACAACTGTATGCGTTATTTAAAATCTGTTTAGACCCAGTGTATGTTGATGCAGTCTTAGATCCAGCTATTTGGCCTAAGGGAACCAAACTAAATAAATTTTTTCGCCATCGAGTGAAAGCACAGCAGAACCCATAAAAAAATCTGGCCAAATTCGTTCGGAGCACATCAAAATTGTTCAACTAAATGTACAATCTCTTAGAAACAAAATTAATGACATTGAAGTAATAGTTGCTTCGCATAAACCGACAATTATGTGTTTAAATGAAACATGGCTTTCTAATGAGAGCGTTAAGTACATACAGCTTGATGGCTACCGTGTTGCGTCATACCTATAACACCCGAACTAACCATGAACATGGGGGTGTTATGATATTAGTCGAATCAAAATATGACTTTAAATGTTGCCCAACAATAAATAGTCAAAGTGTAGAAATGCACATCGAATGTTCATCGGTTATAATTTCAATTAACAATAAAAAAATATGTGTCGTATCCGTATATAAAACACCGTCAGGTAATCTCGAAGTGTTTTTTAATAATTTAAACCAGATATTGAATATTGCCTACCAGTGTAGTGACTACGTTATACTCGGGGGCGATCTAAATATTGACTCCGTATCTAAATCACTTAACTCCCAAATATTATCGGATATCTTCCAATCATTCCGCTTGGCGAACAAAAATATTGAACCCACGCGAATATTCATAAACAGGAACAACATAAAATCCGAATCGGCTATCGATTACTTAGTCGCATCTTTCCCTCAAAACATGTTTACATTTTCATTATTTAATCCAAATGTGTCCGATCACTTAGTTTGCATCATAAAAATAAATATACATCACAAATTACTGTCAACCACAAAAGCCATACCAAACTATACCAGAGAAGTTCGACCAGAAAACCTTAATTTACTGAAAAGCCTACTAAGTGAAATCGAGTGGGACGATATGCTGTATGGTGATGTTAATCGGTTCTGCAACGATTTTCTAGAATCGTTTTTATGGTGTGTAAATACTGCATGCCCACTGATGAGACGCGAATACAAAGCGTATAAATCTAAACGCGTTCCCTGGGTAAATAATGAAATAATAAGGCTAGGAGAGGAACTGAAAAACTGTTTTGTTACAATGCGTATGATAAACACTGACACTGCAAGATTGTGTTATCTAGAAAAGAAAAAACAGTACAGGCGCATTATAAGAAATGCCAAGAAGAATTATTATGCAAATTTAATAAATTCTGCAGTAAATAAATCCAAACTGTTGTGGAAAATTATAAATAGCAAAAACGATAACGCTCATAAAGCCACTAAAAAAATCTCAATAATGACCGACGGTGGTGCTCTCATGCATGATACTACAGCAGTAGCCAACACATTTGCTGAATATTTTACTACAATCGCAGAAAACCAAGTTGTGGAGCATTTTGGGGTAAATCCGCTCCAACCCCAAACATCTACAGCATCTACCAGCGTAGTCCACACAATGTAGGTTTACCCTGTAACTGAAGAGGAGGTAAAGACTACTATTTTAAAACTAAACAATAATTCTTCTCCAGGAATAGATGAACTCTCGATAAAACTAATTAAATACGTATTTGACGCAATTTCTGCTCCTTTGGTGTTTTTTTGTCAACATATCGGTAACAAGTGGCTTGTTTCCGGATGTTCTAAAACTGGCAAAGGTGATTCCTGTGTTTAAAAAGGGTAATCCCCAACATTTTTAAGCAACTACCGACCGATATCGGTTCTCAGTGTGTTTTCAAAAATAATCGAAAAGATAGTGTGCACAAGGCCAACAGCATTTCTCGATAAATATAATCTCATCGCAGACGCTCAGCACGGCTTTCGGGAAGACTGAATCAGCATGTTGCCGTTTTTTAGACCGCATCTATACTGATGTTGATTGCAATAAGTTTGTGGCGGCCTTATTTTTTGACTTTACCCGTGCCTTTGACACGATTAATAGTGACGTGTTGAGCACGAAATTATATAATCTGGGCATAAGGGGCCCAGTCTTGACATGGCTGCTTTCTTTCTTAAGTAATCGTAGATTAAAAGTAAAAATGGAAGGTTAATATACACAGGCACGAAATGTGAATTTAGGAGTTGTGCAGGGTTCCATCATTGGACCTTTAATTTTTTTAATATTTATAAATGACTTGTCATTGTATATTAAGTCTGGTCATGCAATAATTTAGGCGGATGACAATTCTGTAATTGTTACTAGCGATAATTTGGATGATCTTAAGAATAACATAGATACCGTACAAAAAGATGTTGACACCTGGTGTAACACGAACAGACTGAACAGTCTGCGTATTGTTCGGAAGGGCCCGGGGTATGTTAGCATTTTACAATACTTATCATGTAAAATTTTTAGGTAGTTACTTAGATAGCGACCTCGGCTGGAGTAAGCAAGTGGATTATGTTTGTTCACGATTAAATTCTGCATTCTACCTGTTGCTTCAATTGAGATCAATCTTAAATTGCGAACAATTATTATCTGTTTACTACGCACATGTCTACTCGCATATGGCATACAATGTGTTATTGTGGGGAAGGTCAAAATCAGCTAAGCGCGTTTTTATATTGCAAAAACGCATTGTGCACCTAATCTACAACCTGACACCCAGAACGTCATGCCGACTAACTTTTGTGGATAAAGCTATATTGACCTTTCCCTGCGTTCTGATATATAAATCTGCCCAGTATATATTCCACAACTATAGCATGTTTATAAAAAACAAAGACTTCCACCAATACCCTACCAGAAGCAATTCGATGCTAATGATCCCACAGCATCGCACGGCTAGTTATGAGCGATCACCCAAATACACCTGCATTAAAATTTTCAACTCGCTGCCGGATTTCATAATCAAAAGTAGTAATGTTAAAGAATTTAAGCAAAAGTTGCGCAATCACTTAACAAAACAAATTTATTACGGTATAGGCGAACTGCTCCAGTAGTTTTTGTATGTAATTTCGTTTTTTTAATGTGTTAGTATTTTTTTCGACGCGTCTACGCCAAACATGTAATTGGCCATTAAGTCAATAAACTATTATTATTATTATTATTATTATGGAAGTACTGTAAAAAGTGATATAGGTAATTGCAAAATTTACTGAAATTGATACAAAAATAGCAAAATTGTTATAAATTTGATCAAAATATACAGAACATTTTATGCAATACCTACTAAGTTATTGAAATTATGTCTAAATTATCTTGAAATGTGCAATTTTTGAATTAAAAAACTGAGATTACTAGAAAAGATGCACTACCAAGTTATTGTCTCTGAAATATTTCAAAATTATTGTTAAATACAATTAAATTGAAATACCATGAAATTTTGTGAAAGTACTATAAAATAATGCGAGACTGTTATGAAATTTCTGAAATACTTTGAATTGTCGTAAAATAGTACCATGAAATATAAGATTGGTATAAATTCTGCAAAGTTATTACCAAAATAATCAAAATGCATACAAAGCTAGTGAAATTGTTTATGAACTATACACTATTGTGAGAACTTGGAAACTATAAAATGTAAAATATGAGATTACTATAAGATTCATATAATTTCTGAAATACTTCGAAGTTATTGTAAAATACTATGTAATTATTATCAAATAAGTACCATGTATTGTTAATGAAATATCATGAAACCTTATGAAAATATTACGAAGTGCAGTGAAATTACTATAAAATAATGAGTAGGTAAGTAATTAATTATTATGAAATTTTTGATATGAGATCGTAAACTTTATAAGCCCTAGAGCCAAAAAAAAAACCATTTTAAGCCCACTATCGAGAGCAAAGAAAGAAGATTTGCTGATTTGAAGGACTATAGCTTCCTTAGAAAGCATCTTCGGACACATGCTTGTTTGAAGTTTTTAATTTGAATTACTCATAGGAATTACCCGTCCTTCCCAGACTTCATAAATCACCCTATATAGACGATTTTCCAATTCTACAAACACAAGTACTGCTGCTAATAAACGTCACCGTTCGCTCTGGCTGCTTTTTGAGCTTCGCATTAATTTAATACGGCATCTACTAAGATCCTGAAGCGATAATTTTAACTATATTAATATAGAAACGAAAGATAAGGTACTTCCAGGATTTATATTGAATAAAAAATAACATTTATCTGACTCCATCCACGTTTTACAGCCACCAACTTTGAATTGCTGGGCTGTGGCATTCCGAATGCTACACCGCAATGACCGGAATAGCTTTATATTGATGATTTGTCAATTCCACTAACACAAATAATGCTGCTAAACGTCACCGTTCGCTCTGGCTGCTTTTGGAGCTTCATATTAATTTAATACGGCACCTAATAATCTCCTGATGCCAATATTTTAACTAAAATAATATAGAAAGGAGACCTAGGAAACTTCCAGAATTTATATTGAATCAAAAATACAATTTATTTAACTCTATCGGCGTCTAGGACCCACCAACTTTGAATTTCTAGCTTCTGACAAACCGAATGTGACACCGTAAAATATGGAATAGCTTCATTTTGATGATTTTCCAATCCTTCAAACACAGATAAAGCTGCTAAACGTCACCGTTCGCTCTGGCTGCTTTTGGAACTTTATATTAATTTACTAGGCCACCTAATAAGATACTGAAGCCCTTATTTTAACGAAAATTGTATAGAAAAGAGCGCAAGGAAACTTGTAGGAATTATATTTATTAAAAAATACAATTTATTTAACTCTATCATCGTCTAGGACCACAAACATTGAATTTCTAGCTTCTGGCAAACCGAATGTGACACCGTAAAGTATGGAATAGCTATATATTAATGATTTTCCAATTCTACTAACACATATAAAGCTGCTAAACGTCACCGTTCGCTCTGGTTGCTTTTGCAGCTTTATATTAATTTAATTCGGCACCTAATAAGCTCTTGAAGCCATTATTTTAACAAAAATAGTATAGCAAGGAGACCTAAGAAACTCGCAGGATTTATATTGAATAAAGAATACAATTTATCTAACTCTATCGGCGTTTTAGCACCACCAACTTTGAATTTCTAGGTTCTGACAAACCGAACGTGTCACCGTAAAATTGGAATAGCTTTATATTAATAATTTACTAATTCTACAAACACAAATAACGCTTTTAAACGTCACCGTTCGCCCTGGCTGCTTTTGGAACTTCATCTTAAATTAATACGGCAACCTAATAAGCTCCTGAAACCATTATTTTAACCAAAATAGTATTGAAAGGAAAGCTACGGAACTTGCAGGATTTATATTCAATAAAATATACAATTTATCTAACTCCATCGGCGTCTTAGAACCACCAACTTTAAATTTCTAGGTTCTGACAAACCGAATATGTCACCGTAAAGTATGGAATAGCTTTATATTGAAGATTTTTCAATTCCAGTAACACAAATAAAGCTGCTAAACGTCACCGTTAGCTCTGGCTGCTTTTGGAGCTTCATATTAATTTAATACGGCACCATATCATCTCTTGAAACCCCTATTTTAACTAAAATAGTATAGAAAGGAGAGCTAGCGACCTTGCAGGATTTATATTGAATAAAAAATACAATTTATCTAACTCCATCGGCGTTTTAGCACCACCAACTTTCAATTTCTAGGTTCTGACAAACCAAATGTGACATCGTAAAATATGGAATAGCTTTATATTGATGATTATCCAATTCTACAAACACAAATAAAGCTGCTAAACGTCACCATTCGCTCTGGCTGCTTTTGGAGCTTCATATTTATTTAACACGGCAGCTAATAAACTCCTGAAACCATTACTTTAACTAAAATAGTATAGAAAAGTAAGCTAGTGAACTTGCAGGATTTATATTGAATAAAAAATTCAATTTATCTAACTCCATCGGCGTCTTACAACCACCGACTTTGAATTTCTAGGTTCTGACAAACCGAATGTGACACCGTAAATTATGGAAAAGCTTTATATTGATGAATTTCCAATTCTAGAAACACAAATAAGGCTGCTAAACGTCACCTATAGAAATGAGAGCTAGGGAACTAGCAATATTCATATTGAATAAAAATACAATTTATCTAACTCCATCGACGTCCTGCAACCACCAACTTTGAATTTCTAGGTTCTGACAAACCGAATGTGTCACTGTAAAGTATGGAAATGATTTATATTGATGAATTTCCAATTCTAGTAACACAAATAAAGCTGCTAAACGTAACCGTTCGTTCTGGCTGCTTTTGGAGCATCATATTAATTTAATACGGCACCTAATCAGCTCCTGAAACCATTATTTAACTAAAATAGTATAGGAAGGAGAGCTAGCGACCTAGCAGAATTTATATTGAATAAAAAATACAATTTATCTAACTACATCGGCGTCTTAGAACCACCAAGTTTGAATTTCTAGGTTCTGACAAATTGAATGTATCACCGTAAAGTATGGAATAGCTTCATTTTGATGATTTTCCAATTCTACAAACACAAATAAAGCTGCTAAACGTCACCGTTTTCTCTGGCTGCTTTTGGAGTTTCATATTAATTTAATACGGCATCTAGTAAGCTTGTGAAGCTATTATTTCAACTAAAATAGTTTAGAAATGAGAGCTACTAAACTCGCAGGAATTATATTGAGTCAAAAACACAATTTATCTAACTCCACCGGCGTATTACAACCACCAACTTTGAATTTATAGATTCTAACAAACCGAATGTGTTACCATAAAATGTGGAATAGCTTTATATTGATGATTTTCCAATTCTTCAAACGCAAATAAAGCTGCTAAACGTCACCGTTCGCTTTGGCTGCCTTTGGAGCTTCATATTAATTTAATACGGCACCTAGTAAGCTTCTGAAGCCCTTATTTCAACTAAAATAGTATAGAAAGAAGAGCTAGTGAACTTGCAGGAATTATATTGAATAAAAAATACAATCTATCTAACTCCATCGGCGTATTACAACCACCAACTTTGAATTTATAGATTCTAACAAACCGAATGTGTTACCGTAAAATAGGGAATAGCTTTATTTTGATGATTTTCTAATTCTTCAAATACAAATAAAGCTGATAAACGTCACCGTTTGCTTTGGCTGCTTTTGGAGCTTCATATTAATTTAATACGGCACCTAGTAAGTTCCTGAAGCCCTTCTTTTAACTAAAATAGTATAGAAAGGAGAGATAGTGAACTTGCAGGATTTATATTGAATAAAAAATGCAATTTATCTAACTTCATCGGCGTATTACAACCACCAACTATACATTTCTAGGTTCTGACAAACCGAATGTGACACCGTAAAATATGGAATAGCTTAAATTGGTGATTTTCCAATTCTACTAACACCAATAAAGCTGCTTAACGTGACCGTTCGCTTTGGCTGCTTTTGGAGCTTCATATTAATTTAATACGGCACCTAGTAAGCTCCTAAAGCCCTTATTTAACTAAAATAGTATAGAAAGGAGAGCTGGTAAACTTCAAGGATGTATTATGAATAAAAAATACAATTTATCTAACTCCACCGGCATATTACAACAACCAACTTTGAATTTATAGATTCTAACAAACCGAATGTGTTACCGTAAAATGTGGAATAGTTTTATATTCATGATTTTCCAATTCTTCAAACGCAAATAAAGCTGCCAAACGTCAGCGTTCGCTTTGGCTGCTTTTGGAGCTTCATATTAATTTAATACGGCACCTAGTAAGCTCCTGAAGCCCTTATTTTAACTAAAATAGTATAGAAAGGAGAGCTAGTGAACTTGCAGGATTTATATTGAATAAAAAATTCAATTTATCTAACTCCATCGGCATCTTACAACCACCAACTTGGAATTTCTAGGTTCTGACAAACCGAATGTGACACCGTAAATTATGGTAAAGCTTTATAATGATGAATTTCCAATTCTACAAACACAAATAAGGCTGCTAAACGTCACCTATAGAAATGTGAGCTAGGGAACTAGCAATATTCATATTGAATAAAAAATACAATTTATCTAACTCCATCGGCGTCCTGCAACCACCAAATTTGAATTTCTAGGTTCTGACAAACCGAATGTGTCACCGTAAAGTATGGAAAAGCTCTATATTTATGAATTTCCAATTCTAGTAACACAAATAAAGCAGCTAAACGTAACCGTTTGTTCTGGCTGCTTTTGGAGCTTCATATTAATTTAATACGGCACTTAATCAGCTCCTGAAACCCTTATTTAACTAAGTATAAGGGTATGGACTGTGACTGTTTGTATATTTTTCACATCCAAGCTAACCCGGCTCGTTTGAACCACAGGCGCACCTTTCGAGCTCATGGACGGATAACTCCCTTCATGGGTCACCATTGCCATATTTTATAGTTGCTTTAACTTAATCAATCTTCTGCACCATAGATTCTTGATGCGATAGAAGACCAGGGAACTTGCCGGATTTGTTAAGGCCAGGACCCAGAAGACGTGGGATCGGTTTGATTAAAGCTTCTGATGCCAGGAAAGCATCGTATTTCTTCGCCAGCTTCTTAACTAATTTTTTATTTTTGTTCAGCTTTTTTAAAGCCTCCACGTCCATGTATTGAACATTATTTGCTTTGGCTTCATCGCAATGCTGCTGATCCCCAAGCACACACACTTGCATTTTAGGGCGGGGAATGTGCTTTAGCTTGGCGGTGCCGCTGAAACGCTTGTCCTTTTGGGGATCATAATTATTCAGGCCAATTTGGATTTCCACAGTCTCCAAAAACTTCCTTTTCTTGTCTTGGGAATTCGTTAGAACCGAATTCACGCACTCGTAGAGCGTCTCACGCGATACTTTCGACGACATTTTTTCTGCAGCGCTCGCAGCTACACAAGGTTGAAACCGGAAAGACCAATAGTGACTTTTGCTTTGCGAAGAAAGTTACTAGCGTTAACGTTACCCCCTCTCTTTAGATTGTATTCTAAGCAAAATTAAAATTCTTCATTATTACACTCTACATCTATGGTTATAAAAACGTAATTATTCCGTTTATGAACTCGATTACCTGATTGTAACAACCTCTCAAACTTTTCAAGAAAACTAAGCCGAAATCAGTTTAATCCAACTGTCCAACATGCAAGGATCAACGCACTACTGCATCGACGTTAAATATAAAAATATGAATCGACTTCACAAACGCCAACACGAAGTTCTACGCCAGTTGTCGACTTGTAGAGTATAATTCTTCGATAATGCGGTGCAACAGCTCCCTAATGTTAAGATTAATAATAAGTATAATGGAGCATGAAGGATCTTTCTTTTGTACATGTTAACTATAGCGACCTAGCAGAATTTATATTGAATAAAAAATACAATTTATCTAACTACATCGGCGTCTTAGAACCACCAAGTTTGAATTTCTAGATTCTAACAAACCGAATGTGTTACCGTAAAATGTGGAATAGCTTTATATTGATGATTTTCCAATTCTTCAAACGCAAATAAAGCTGCTAAACGTCACCGCCCGCTTTGGCTGCTTTTGGAGCTTCATATTAATTTAATACGGCACCTAGTAAGCTCCTGAAGCCCTTCTTTTAACTAAAATAGTATATAAAGGAGAAATAGTAAACTTGCAGGATTTATATTGAATAAAAAATGCAATTTATCTAACATCATCGACGTATTACAACCACCAACTATACATTTCTAGGTTCTGACAAACCGAATGTGACACCGTAAAATATGGAATAGCTTTATATTGGTGATTTTCCAATTCTACTAACACCAACAAAGCTGCTTAACGTGACTGTTCGGTTTGGCTGTTTTTGGAGCTTCATATTAATTTAATACGGCACCTAGTAAGCTCCTGAAGCGCTTATTTAACTAAAATAGTATAGAAAGGAGAGCTAGTAAACTTGCAGGAATTATATTGAATAAAAAATACAATTTATCTAACTTTATCGGCGTCCTACAACCACCAACTTTGAATTTCTAGGTTCTGACAAACCGAATGTGACACCGTAAAATATGGAATAGCTTCATTTTGATGATTTTTCAACTCAGCAAACACAAAAAAAGCTGCTAAACGTCACCGTTCACTGCTTTTGGAGCTTCATATTAATTTAATACGGCACCTAGTAAGCTCCTGAAGCGCTTATTTAACTAAAATAGTATAGAAAGAAGAGCTAGAAAACTTGCAGAATTCATATTAAATAAAAAATACAATTTATTTAACTCCATCGGCGTATTACAACCACCAACTTTGAATTTCTAGGTTCTGACAACCCGAATGTGTTACCGTAAAATATGGAATAGCTTTGTATTGATGATTTCCCAATTCTACTAACACCTATAAAGCTGCTAAACGTCACAGTTTGCTTTGGCTGTTTTTCTAGCTTCATATTAATTTAATACGGCACCTAGTAAGTTCCCGAAGCCCTTATTTTAACTTAAATAGTATAGAAAGGGGAGCTAGTGAACTTGCAGGAATTATATTGACTAAATATACAATTTATCTAACTCCATCGGCGTATGACAACCACCAACTTTGAATTTCTAGGTTCTGACAAACCGAATGTGACACCGTAAAATATGGAATAGCTTCATTTTGATGATTTTTCAATTCAGCAAACACAAAAAAAGCTGCTAAACGTCACCGTTCGCTCTTACTGCTTTTGGAGCTTCATATTCAATTAATACGGCACCTAATAAGCTTTAGAAAACATTATTATAACTAAATTAGTATAGAAAGGAAAGCTAGTAAACTTGCAGGAATTATATTGAATAAAAAATACAATTTATCTAACCCCATCTACGTATTACAATCACCAACTATACATTTCTAAGTTCTGACAAACCGAATGTGACACCGTAAAATATGGAATAGCTTTATATTGATGATTTTCTAATTCTTCAAACACAAATAAAGTTGCTAAACGACACCGTTCGCTTTGGCTATTTTTGGAGCTTCATATTAATTTAATACGGCTTCTAGTAAGCTCATGAAGCCTTTATTTTAACAAAAATAGTATAGAAAGGAGAGCTAGTAAACTTGAGGGATTTATATTGAATAAAAAATACAATTTATCTAACTCCATCGGCGCCTTACAACAACCAACTTTAAATTTCTAGGTTCTGACAAATCGAATGTGACACCGTAAATTATGGAATAGCTTCATCTGGATGATTTTTAAAATCTACTAACACATATAAAGCTGCTAAACGTCACCGTTCGCTAAGGCTGTTTTCGGAGCTTCATATTCATTTAATACGGCACCTAATAATCTCCAGAAACCAGTATTATAACTAAAACAATATAGAAAGGAGAGCTAGGAAACTACCAGGATTTATATTGATTGAAAAATACAATTAATCTAACTCCATCGTCGTCTTACAACCACCAACTTTGAAAATCTAGGTTCTGACAATCCTAAAGTGTCACCGTAAATTATGGAATAACTTTATATTGATGATTTACCAATTCTACTAACACAAATAAAGCTACTAAACGTCACCGTTCGCTCTGGCTGTTTTCGGAGCTTTGTATTCATTTAATACGGCACCTAATATGCTTCAGAAACCATTATTATAACTAAAAAGTATAGAAAGGAGAGCTAAGACACTCGCAGGATTTATATTGATTGAAAAATACAATTAATCTAACTCCATCGGCGTCTTACAACCACCAACTATGAATTTATAGGTTTTGACAATCCTAAAGTGTTACCGTAAATTATGGAATAACTTTATATTGATGATTTACCAATTCTACTAACACAAATAAAGCTTCTAAACGTCGCCGTTCGTTCTGGCTGTTTTCGGAGCTTCATATTCATTTAATACGGCACCTAATAAGCCCTTGAAATCATTATTTTAACTAAAACAGTATAGAAAAAAGAGCTAGCGAACTTGCTGGAATTATATTAAATAAGAAGTACAATTTATCGAACTCCACCAGCGTCTTACAACCACCAAATTTGAATTTCTAGAATTTGACAAACCTAATTTGTCACCGTAAATTATGGTATAGCTTTATATTGATGATTTTCCAATTCTACTAACACAAATAATGCTGCTAAACGTAACGTTCGTTCTGGCTGCTTTTGGAGCTTTACATTAATTTAATACGGCACCTAGTAAGCTCTTGAAGCGCCTATTTTAATTACAATAGCATAGAAAGAAAGGCTAGTTAACTAGTAGGACTTATATAGAATAAAAAATAAGATTTATCTAACGCGATCGGCGTATTACAACTACCAACTTTGAATTTCTAGGTTCTGCCAAACCTAATGTGTCACCGTAAATTATGGATTAGCTTTATCTGGATGATTTTTAAATTCTACTAACACAAATAAAGGTGCTAAACGTCACCGTTCACTCAGGCCATTTCGGAGCTTCATATTCATTTAATACGGCACCTAATAAGCACCTGAATTGATTATTTTAACTAAAACGGTATAAAAACAAGAGCTAGGAAAATGGCAGGATTTATATTGAATAAAAAATACAATTTATCTAACTCCATCGGCATTTTACAACCACCGACTTTGAATTTCTAGGTTGTTACGGTATTAAAACAACTTTGCGATACCCACCCAAAGTAAGCATCGCACCACGGAATCAGTCCTGGAAAACTGGCACACTTGCCCTGAAATTTGCTAAAAACAGGCTAAAGGCCACGGCTGGAACGCTCAGGGAGTCGGGCGTGAGTCACACGATACGTTCTGGGCAAGCGTGTTGAGGCATATATATAGGGTACGTCAAAATTATGAGGGCGCCACCAAGCCTGTCTTAACCCGAATAACCGGCCCTGGGCGGTTAGACGGGGGCGAAGTATTCAAGATACTCCATCGATAAGAATTCTCACGAGCTGCAAGCTCAAATAACAATTTCGTAATCGCAAATACTGGAATGGTAATATTGGGACTCTTTGGGCCGCGACTGCGCAACCACCGGACCTACCTGTACGCTCTGATCTCTCACGTCTCGCCGTACACCAATATTTACACTGTAGAGGCGCTATCTGAAACAAAGCAGGCACAGGTCGAATAGGAATAATACGTCACTGAATTACATATGCGTCTATTGGTCGATAACTACATCTGGGCAGCAAATCGTGCCGCCAAGCTTATGTTATTTCTTACGCTAAGCACCAGCTGATGGACGCGCTATGCTAATAAACAACACACTATGGGTGGCCGGCCACAGCGGGCTCGACACTTTACATATTAGAGTACAGTTTGGAAATACGCATTCCGGAAAAGGGCGCGTTAGTTCGCGATAACAAACGCCGACCTGCAAAGGCAACGGGAGCAGTGTAGCTAGCAGCAAACCACGACGCCGCACAAATGCGCGACGAATTAATTGAAGGCCTAACTCGTTAGACAGCGGGACAGCGTGACTGCAATATTTGACCAGGAAGAGGGGCTCACATAGCCTCACTAAAGTATGCGAATTTGGAATATGTGTCAGCCCCTGCTACGTCGCCCACGCAGTCGTTGGCTTCGGTTAACACCTGATAAGCAAAGCACAAAGCCCTCGCAAACATAAACAAAGGGCTCGAACAGATTAGGGCGCGCCAGGCTCCGCACGGCTAGGCGTTGATTCCATTTATGTAAAAGTTCGCACAAACGTAACACCAAAACATAGGCGCAGTGTTCTTTAGCTATTTAGGCGATGAAACACGAAACTCGCGCACATGAAATTACTAGCAGGCTACCAAAGTAGCGTCTTGGAGCATGGTGGCCTCAAGCCGGCACTAAAAGCCGCGACAAGCAAGCAAAGGGCATGCATCCGCCCACACAAAGTTGAGAACAAAAGCAACACCGCTCGCACAAGCGACAGTTAACATATTTAAATGGTTGTAATTACAAATGCCTTAGTTCGTAGACGGTCTATGAGAGAGTTGCGTGCAATCAGTTGGTAGAAGGCGACAGTCTGTGGCAGCTAAATCGCCGAAACACGGCATCTGGGGTAAACGGGCTGGAATCCGCCAAAATGGCGGCGTTAGGACGCTCTCCTGAGAGCACACTTACGGCGGTAAAGAGGCCTACTTCGTCCTGCCTAGAAAGATCCTTGAAGACAGCGAGTTGAAAAGGGAAAGCCCCCTTTCTCACAAACGCAGAACTGGCCCCGTGGAGCCCATTACACACCCACGCTTTGACGTAAAGACTTGCCACTCGCACAATCACACGCGACCTCTTAACGGCGAAACAGTTTATGGCATAATCGCTGAAACAGCACGGGAAATAGGAAGTCTTTCACAGCAACGGTACTAACAAACAACGGCAATTTACACAACATTCGCTGAAACAGCACGAGACGGGAAAAGGCTGACGCCCCCGCCAAGGGCGGCAGCGCCGCACGAACACACACACTATCCGACCTCTTATTAGCTCGACGGCTCTCGGCTGAATGCCCCGCAAGGAGCGTTACGACGCTTGAAGTCGCGTGAGCCAAAACGGCGTTACCACGTGACCCTCGACAGCCAATGGCGATGCGCCCAATAAAACAAATAAGTGCCGGTGACAAAAACAGCGCGAGGCCTCGCAGTCACACCAACAGCGTAAATTCTAGAAGGATCGGAAATCCTGCGAGCGTTAACACCCGATTGTCAAAGTACCAACAAAGGGGTGCCCCGGATGACGAGAAATACTGCGCTTGAGGCCAAATAAGTGCAAAATCATTATTATGCAATTAGGCGATGAAGCCAAATAAGTAACTAAAAGGGTTTAACATACGGGCACGCTGCCCTAAAGCCTAGGTGGCTAATTAAAATACAAAATGACCTGACGAGGTACTGACGAACCTAATGTGTCACCGTAAATTATGGAATAGCTTTATATTGATGAATTTTCAATTCTACTAACACAAATAAAGCTTCTAAACGTCGCCGTTAGCTCTGGCTGTTTTCGGAGCTTCATATTCATTTAATGCGGCACCTAATAAGAACTTGAAACCATTATTTTAACTAAAACAGTATATAAAAAAGAGCTAGCGAACTTGCAGGAATTATATTAAATAAAAAGTACAATTTATCTAACTCCACCAGCGTCTTACAACCACCAACTTTGAATTTCTAGGTTCTGACAAACCTAAAGTGTCACCGTAATTTATGGAATAGCTTTATATTGATGATTTTTCAATTCTACAAACTCAAATAATGCTGCGAAACGTCACCTTTCGCTCTGGCGGCTTTTGGAGCTACATATTAATTTAATACTGCACCTAGTAAGCTCCTGAAGCGCCTATTTTAACTAAAATGGCATAAAAAGAAAAGCTAGTTAACTAGCAGGATTTATATTGAATAAAGAATACAATTTATCTAACTCCATCGGCGTCTTACAACCACCAACTTTGAATTTCTAGGTTCTGACAAACCTAATGTGTCACCGTAAATTATGGAATAGCTTTATCTGGATGATTTTTAAATTCTACTAACACAAATAAAGCTGCTAAACGTCACCGATCGCTCTGACTATTTCGGAGCTTTATATTCAGTTAATACGGCACCTAATAAGGTCCTGAAATCATTATTTTAACTAAAACAGTATAACAAGAAGAGCTAGGGAACTGGCAGGATTTATACTGAATAAAAAATTAAATTAATCTTATTTCATCGGCGTCTTACAACCACCAACTTTGAATTTCTAGGTTCTGACAAACCTAATGTGTCACCGTAAAGTATGGAATAGCTTTATAATGACGATTTTCCAATTTTACTAACACAAATAAAGCTGCTAAACGTCACCGATCGCTCTGACTATTTCGGAGCTTTATATTCATTTAATACGGCACCTAATAAGCTCCTGAAACCATTATTTTAGCTAAAACGGTATAGAAAGAAGAGCTACGGAACTTGCAGGTTTTATATTGAATAAAAAATACAATTTATCTAACTCCCGTTTTACAACCACCAACTTTGAATTTCTAGGTTTTGACAAACCTAAAGTGTCACCGTAAATTATGGAAAACTTTATAATGACGATTTTCCAATTTTACTAACACAAATAAAGCTGCTAAACGTCACCGATCGCTCTGACTGTTTCGGAGCTTTATATTTATTTAATACGGCACCTAATAAGCTCCTGAAACCATTATTTTAGCTAAAACGGTATAGAAAGAAGAGCTACGGAACTTGCAGGATTTATATTGAATAAAAAATACAATTTATCTAACTCCAGCGGCGTCTTACAACCACCAACTTTGAATTTCTAGGTTCTGACAAACCTAAAGTGTCACCGTAATTTATGGAATAGCTTTATATTGATGATTTTTCAATTCTACAAACTCAAATAATGCTGCGAAACGTCACCTTTCGCTCTGGCTGCTTTTGGAGCTTCATATTAATTTAATACACCACCTAGTAAGCTCCTGAAGCGCCTATTTTTAACTAAAATAGCATTAAAAGAAAAGCTAGTTAACTAGCAGGATTTATATTGAATAAAAAATACAATTTATCTAACTCCATCGGCGTCTTACAACCACCAACTTTGAATTTCTAGGTTCTGACAAACCTAATGTGTCACCGTAAATTATGGAATAGCTTTATCTGGATGATTTTTAAATTCTACTAACACAAATAAAGCTGCTAAACGTCACCGATCGCTCTGACTATTTCGGAGCTTTATATTCAGTTAATACGGCACCTAATAAGGTCCTGAAATCATTATTTTAACTAAAACAGTATAACAAGAAGAGCTAGGGAACTGGCAGGATTTATATTGAATAAAAAATTAAATTAATCTTATTTCATCGGCGTCTTACAACCACCAACTTTGAATTTCTAGGTTCTGACAAACCTAATGTGTCACCGTAAATTATGGAATAGCTTTATCTGGATGATTTTTAAATTCTACTAACACAAATAAAGCTGCTAAACGTCACCGTTCGTTCAGACTGTTTTCGGAGCTTCATATTTATATAATACGGCACCTAGCAAGCTATTGAAGCGCCTATTTTAACTAAAATAGCATAGAAAGAAAAGCTAGTTAACTAGTAGGACTTATATAGAATAAAAAATACAATTTATCTAACTCCAGCGGCGTCTTACAACCACCAACTTTGAATTTCTAGGTTCTGACAAACCTAATGTGTCACCGTAAAGTATGGAATAGATTTATAATGACGATTTTCCAATTCTACTAACACAAATAAAGCTGCTAAACGTCACCGATCGCTCTGACTATTTCGGAGCTTTATATTCATTTAATACGGCACCTAATAAGCTCCTGAGACCATTATTTTAGCTAAAACGGTATAGAAAGAAGAGCTACGGAACTTGCAGGATTTATATTGAATAAAAAATACAATTTATCTAACTCCAGCGGCGTTTTACAACCACCAACTTTGAATTTCTAGGTTTTGACAAACCTAAAGTGTCACCGTAAATTATGGAATAACTTTATATTGATGATTTACCAATTCTACTAACACAAATAAAGCTGCTAAACGTCACCGATCGCTCTGACTGTTTCGGAGCTTTATATTTATTTAATACGGCACCTAATAAGCTCCTGAAACCATTATTTTAGCTAAAACGGTATAGAAAGAAGAGCTACGGAACTTGCAGGATTTATATTGAATAAAAAATACAATTTATCTAACTCCAGCGGCGTCTTACAACCACCAACTTTGAATTTCTAGGTTCTGACAAACCTAAAGTGTCACCGTAAATTATTGAATAACTTTATATTGATGATTTTCCAAATCTACTAACACAAATAATGCTGATAAACGTCACCGTTCGCTCTGGCTGTTTTTGGAGCTTTACATTAATTTAATACGTCACCTAGTAAGCTCCTGAAGCGCCGATTTTAACTAAAATAGCATAGAAAGAAAAGTTAGTTAACTAGTAGGACTTATATTGAATAAAAAATACAATTTATCTAACTCCTTCGGCGTCTTACAACCACCAACTTTGAATTTCTAGGTTATGACAAACATAATGTGTCACCGTAAATTATGGAATAGCTTTAACTGGATGATTTTTAAATTCTACTAACACAAAGAAAGCTGCTAAACGACACCGTTCGGTAAGGCTGTTTTCGGAGCTTCATATACATCTAATACGGCACCTAATAAGCTTCAGAAACCATTATTATAACTAAAACAGTATAGAAAGGAGAGCTAGGAAACTTGCAGGATTTATATTGATTGAAAAATACAATTAATCTAACTCCATCGGCGTCTTACAACCACCAACCACGAATTTCTAGGCTCTAGCAATCCTAAAGTGTCACCGTAAATTATGGAATTACTTTATATTGATGATTTACCAATTTTACTAATACAAATAAAGCTGTTAAACGTCACCGATCTCTCTGACTGTTTCGGAGCTTTATATTCATTTAATACGTCACCTAATAAGCTCCTAAAACCATTATTTTAACTAAAACAGTATAAAAAGAAGAGCTAGGGAACTGGCAGGATTTATATTGAAAAAAGAATACAATTTATCTAACTCCATCGGCGTCTTTCAACCGCCACCTTTGTATTCCTAGGTACTGACAAACCTAATGTGTTACCGTAAAATATGAACTAGTTTTGTAATGATGATTTTCCAATTCTACTTACACAAATAAAGCTGCTAAACATCACCGTTCGCTCTGGATGTTTTCAGAGCTTTATTTTTATTTAATACGGCACCTAATAAGCTTCAGAAACCATTATTATAACTAAAACAGTATAGAAAGGAGTGCTAAAAAACTCGCAGGCTTTATAGTGATTAAAAAATACAATTAATCTAACTCCATCGGCGTCTTACAACCACCAACTATGAATTTCTAGGTTCTGACAAACCAAATGTGACACCGTAATTTATGGAACAGCTTCATTTTGTGGATTTTCGAAATCTACAATCACAAATAAAGCTGCAAAACGTCACCGTTCGCTTTGGCTGCTTTTGGAGCTTTATATTATTTTAATACGCCACCTAATAAGCTCGTGAAGCCCTTATTTTAACGAAAATAGAATGGAAAAGAAGGCAAGGAAACTTTCAGGAATTATATTAAATAGAAAATACAATTTATCTAACTCCATCGACGTATTACAACCACCAATTTTGAATTTCTAGGTTTTTCAACAAAAGGATGCATAGGTACTTCGAAATGGGTTTGTATATCACAGGAGAGATATTAAAAACATCAAACCTACCCCATGTATCACATTTAATGAAAGCAAAGCTAGGTTAATACAGCAGCAACATGTTTCGACTAAAAAGTCATCATCAGGCTAACTACAATTAATATTACAAATTAGTAAAATCGAACCGTTAAAATGACGAGAACTTATATGTTAAAACAGTAGCTAAAGGTTAGGTAAAAGCATAATTAAGTAAAACAGGGTTTAAACCTCGAGGAGGAGCATGTGTTAAACAATATGTGGCAAGTCACATGGAAAATTAAAGACCAAATCGGCCACATGCTAAAAAACAATGTAATTAGTAAAAATAGCGTAATATAAAGTGTTTTTAATATCTCTTCTGTTTCTAGGCTCTGACAAATCGAATGTGACTCCGTAAAATATGGAATAGTTTTATATTGATGATTTTCCTATTCTTCTAACACCAATAAAGCTGCTTAACGTCACCGTTCTCTTTGGTTACTTTTGGAGCTTTATATTAATTTAGTACGCCATCAAGTAAGCTTCTGAAGCTCTTATTTTAACTAAAACAGTTTAGAAAGAAGAGCTACGAAACTTGCAGGATTTATATTGAATAAAAAATACAATTAATCTAACTCCTTCGGCGTCTTACAACCACCAACCACGAATTTCTAGGTTCTGACAAACATAATGTGTCACCGTAAATTTTGGAATAGCTGTATCTGGATGATTTTTAAATTCTACTAACATAAATAAAGCTGCTAGACGTCACCGTTCGCTAAGGCTGTTTTCGGAGCTTCATATTCATTTAATACGGCACCTATTAAGCTTCAGAAACCATTATTATAAATAAAACAGTATAGAAAGGAGAGCTAGGAAACTTGCAGGATTTATATTGATTGAAAAATACAATTAATCTAACTCCATCGGCTTCTTACAACCACCAACCACGAATTTCTAGGTTCTGGCAATCCTAAAGTGTCACCGTAAATTATGGAATAACTTTATATTGATGATTTACCAATTCTACTAACACAAATAAAGCTGTTAAACGTCACCGATCGCTCTGACTGTTTCGGAGCTTTATATTCATTTAATACGTCACCTAATAAGCTCCTGAAACCATTATTTTAACTAAAACAGTATAAAAAGAAGAGCTAGGGAACTGGCAGGATTTATATTGAAAAAAGAATACAATACAGAAACTCCATTGGCGTCTTTCAACCACCAACTTTGAATTTCTAGTTACTGACGAACCTAATGTGTTACCGTAAAGTATGAACTAGCTTTGTAATGATGATTTTCCAATTCTACTAACACAAATAAAGCTGCTAAACGTCACCGTTCGCTCTGGATGTTTTCAGAGCTTTATTTTCATTTAATACGGCACCTAATAAGCTTCAGACACCATTATTATAACTAAAACAGTATAGAAAGGAGAGCTAAGAAACTCGCAGGATTTATATTGATTAAAAAATACAATTAATCTAACTCCATCGGCGTCTTACAACCACCAACTTTGATTTCTAGGTTCAGACAAACCTAATGTGTTACCGTAAATTATGGAATAGCTTTATCTGGATGATTTTTAAATTCAACTAACACAAAGATGCTGTTAAACGTACCGTTCGCTTTGGCTGCTTTTGGAGCTTTACATTAATTTAATACGGTACCTAGTAAGCTCTTGAAGCGCCTATTATAACTACAATAGCATAGAAAGAAAAGCTAGTTGACTAGTAGGACTTATATAGAATAAAAAATACAATTTATCTAACTCCATCGGCGTCTTCCAACCACCAACTTTGAATTTCTAGGTTCTGACAAACCTAATGTGTTACCGTAAATTATGGAATAGCTTTATGTGGATGATTTTTAAATTCTACTAACACAAATAAAGCTGCTAAACGTCACCGTCGCTCAGGCTGTTTTCGGAGCTTCATATTCATTTAATACGGCACCTAATAATCTTTAGAAACCATTATTATAACTAAAACAGTATAGAAAACAGAGCTAGGAAACTTGCAGAATTTATATTGATTAAAAAAAAAACTAATCTAACTCCATCGGCGTCTTACAACCATAAGCTTTGAATTTCTAGGTTCTGACAAACCTAATGTGTCACCGTAAATTATGGAATAGCTTTATATTGATGAATTACCAATTCTACTAACACAAATTAAGCTGCTAAACGGCACCGATTGCTCTGACTGTTTTGGAGCTTTATATTCATTCAATACGGCACCTAATAAGCTTCTGAAACCATTATTTTAACTAAAACAGTATAAAAGGAAGAGCTAGGGAACTAGCAGGATTGATATTCTTTAAAAAATACAATTTATCTAACTCCGTCGGCGTCTTTCAACCACCAACTTTGAATTTCTAAGTTCTGACAAGCCTAATGTGTCACCGTAAATTATGGAATAGCTATCTGGATGATTTTCCATTTCTACTAACACAAATAAAGCTGCTAAACGTCACCGTTCAATCAGGCTGTTTTCGGAGCTTCATATTCATTTAATACGGCACCTAATAATCTTCAGAAACCATTATTATAACTAAAACAGTATAAAAAGCAGAGCTAGGAAATTTGGAGGATATATATTGATAAAAAAATACAATTAAACTAACTCCATCGGTGTCTTACAACCACCAACTTTGAATTTCTAGGTTCTGACAAACCTCAAGTATCAACGTAAATTATGGAATAGCTTTATATTGATGATTTACCAATTCTTCTAACACAAATTAAGCTGCTAAACGGCAACGATCGCTGTGACTGTTTCGGTGCTTTATATTCATTTAATACGGCACCTAATAAGCTCTTGAAACCATTATTTTACCTAAAACAGTATAAAAGGAAGAGCTAGGGAACTAGCAGGATTTATATTGTATACAAAATACAATTTATCTAACTCCGTCGGCGTCTTTCAACCACCAACTTTGAATTTCTAGGTACTGACAATCCTAATTTGCCACCGTAAAGCATGAACTAGCTTTATAATAATGATTTTCTAATTCTACTAACACAAATAAAGCTGCTAAACGTCACCGTTCGCTTCGGCTGCTTTTGGAGCTCCATATTAATTTAATAAGGCACATAGTAAGCTTTTGAAGCCCTTATTTTAACTAAAATAGTATAGAAAGGAGAGCTAGTGAACTTGCAGGAATTATATTAGACAAGAAATACAATTTATCTAACTCCATCGGCTTCTTACAACCACCAACTTTGAATTTCTAGGTTCTGACAAACCTAATGTGTCACCGTAAATTATGGAATAGCTTTTTAATGATGATTTTTCAATCCTACTAACACAAATAAAGGTGCTAAACGTCACCGTTCGCTCAGGCTGTTTTTGGAGCTTTATATTCAGTTAATTCGGCACCTAATTAGCTTCAGAACCCATTATTATAACTAAAACAGTATAGAAAGGAAAGCTAGGAAGCTTGCAGCATTTATATTGATTAAAAAAAACAATTAATCTCCATTGGGGTGTTACAACCACCAACTTTGAATTTCTAGGATCTGATAAACCTAATGTGTTGCCGTAAACTATGGAATAGCTTTATATTGATGAATTTCCAATTCTACCAACACAAATAATGCTGTCAAACGTCACCGTTCGCTCTGGCTGCTTTTGGAACTTGATATTAATTTAATACGGCACCTAGTAAGGTCCTAAAGAGCCTATATTAACTAAAATAGCATAGGAAGAAGAGCTAGTTAACTATCACTATTTATATTGAATAAAAAATACAATTTATCTAACTCCATCGGCGTCTTACAACCACCAGCTTTGAATTTCTAGGTTCTGACAAACCTAATGTGTCACCGTAAAGTATGAACTAGCTTTATAATGATGATTTTTCAATTCTACTGACACAAATTAAGCTGCTAAACGGCACCGATCGCTTTGACTGTTTCGAAGCTTTATATTCTTTTAATACGGCACCTAATAAGCTCCTGAAACCATTATTTTAACTAAAACAGTATAAAAGGAAGAGCTAGGGAACTGGCAGGATTTATATTGTATAAAAAATTAAATTTATCTTACTCTGTCGGCGTCTTTCAACCACCGACTTTGAATTTCTATGTTCTGACAAACCTAATGTGACACCGTAAAGTATGAACTAGCTTTATAATGATGATTTTCCAATTCTAGTAAGACAAAAAAAGCTGCTAAACGTCACCCTTCGCTCAGGCTGATTTCGGAGCTTCATATACATTTAATACGGCACCTAGTAATCTTCAGAAACCATTATTATAACTAAAACAGTATAGAAAACAGAGCTAGGAAACTTGCACAATTTATATTTTTAAAAAAATACAATTAATCTAACTCCATCGGCGTCTTACAACCACCAACTTTGAATTTCTAGGTACTGACAAACCTAATGTGTCACCGTAAAGTATAAACTAGCTTTATAATGATGATTTTCCAATTCTAGTAACACAAATAAAGCTGCTAAACGTCACCGTTCGCTCAGGCTGTTTTCGGAGCTTCGTATTCATTTAATACGGCACCTAATAATTTTCAGAAACCATTATTATAACCAAAACAGTATAGAAAACAGAGCTAGAAAACTTGCACAATTTATATTGATAAAAAAATACAAATAATCTAACTCCATCGGCGTCTTACAACCACCAACTTTGAATTTGTAGGTTCTGACAAACCTCAAGGATCACCTTAAATTATGGAATAGCTTTATATTGATAATTTACCAATTCTACTAACACAAATAAAGCTGCTAAATGTCACCGTTCGCTAAGGCTGTTAATTCGGCACCTAATTAGCTTCAGAAACCATTGCTATAACTAAAACAGTATAGAAAGGAAAGCTAGGGATCTGGCAGGATTTATAAAAAAAAAATACAATTTATCTTACTCCATCGGCGTCTTTCAACCACCAACTTTGAATTTCTAGGTACTGACAAACCTCAAGGATCACCTTAAATTATGGAATAGCTTTATATTGATAATTTACCAATTCTACTAACACAAAGCACGCTGCTAAACGTCACCGATGGCTCTGACTGTTTCGGAGCTTTATATTCATTTAATACGGCACCTAATAAGCTCCTGAATCCATTATTTTAACTAAAACAGTATAAAAAGAAGAGCTAGGGATCCGGCAGGATTTATAAAAAAAAAATACAATTTATCTTACTCCATCGGCGTCTTTCAACCACCAACTTTGAATTTCTAGGTACTGACAAACCTAATGTGTGTTGATGTAAAGTTGGAGCTAGCTTTGTAATGATGATTTTCCAATTCTACTAACACAAATAAAGCTGCTAAACGTCACTGTTCGCTCTGGCTGTTTTCGGAGCTTTATATTCATTTAATACTGGACCTAATGAGCTTCAGAAACCATTATTATTACTAAAACAGTATAGAAAGGAGAGCTAGAAAACTAGCAGGATTTATATTGATTGAAAAATACAATTTATCTTACTCCATCGGCGTCTTTCAACCACCAACTTTGAATTTCTAGGTACTGACAAACCTAATGTGTTGCCGTAAAGTATGAACTAGCTTTGTAATGATGATTTTCCAATTCTACTAACACAAATAAAGCTGCTATACGTCACCGTGCGCTAAGGCTGTCTTCGGAGCTTCATATTCATTTAATACGGCACCTAATAAGTTCCAGAAACCAGTATTATAACTAAAGCAGTATAGAAATGAGAGCTAGAAAACTAGCAGGATTTATATTGATTAAAAAATACAATTAATCTAACTCCATCGGCGTCTTACAACCACCAACTTTGAATTTATAGGTTCTGACAATCCTAAAGTGTCACCGTAAATTATGGAATAACTTTATATTTATGATTTACCAATTCTAATAACACAAATAAAGCTGCTAAACGTCACCGTTCGCTCTGGCTGTTTTCGGAGCTTTATATTCATTTAATACGGCACCTATTAAGCTTCAGAAACCATTATTATAACTAAAAAGTATAGAAAGGAGAGCTAAGAAACTCGCAGGATTTATGTTGATTAAAAAATACAATTAATCTAACTCCATCGGCGTCTTACAACCCCCAACTTTAAATTTCTAGGTTCTGACAATCCTAATGTGTCACCGTAAATTATGGAATAGCTTTATTATGATGATTTTCCAATTCGACTAACACAAATAATGCTGCTAAACGTACCGTTCGCTCTGGCTGCTGTTGGGGCTTTACCTTAATTTAACACGGCACCTAGCAAGCTCTTGAAGCGCCTATTTTAATTACAATAGCATAGAATGAAAAGCTAGTTAACTAGTAGGACTTATATAGAATAAAAATTAAATTTATCTAACGCCATCGGCGTCTTACTACTACCAACTTTGAATTTCTAGGTTCTGACAAACCTAATGTGTCACCGTAAATTATGGATTAGCTTTATCTGGATGATTTTTAATTTCTACTAACACATATAAATGTGCTAAACATCACCGTTCGCCCAGGCCGTTTCGGAGCTTCATATTCATTTAACGGCACCTAATAAGCTCCAGAAACCAGTATTATAACTAAAGCAGTATAGAAAGAAGAGCTAGGAAACTTGCAGGAATTATATTGATTGAAAAATACAATTAATCTAACTCCATCGGCGTCTTACTACCACCACCTTTGAATTTCTGGGATCTGACTAACCTAATGTGTTACCGTAAATTATGGAATAGCTTTATATTAATGATTTGCCTATTCTAATAACACAAAGCAGGCTGCTAAACGTCACCGTTTGCTCTGGCTGTTTTAGGAGCTTTATATTCATTTAATACTGGACCTAATAAGCTTCAGAAACCATTATTATAACTAAACCAGTATAGAAAGGAGAGCTAAGAAACTCGTAGGATTTATACTGATTACAAAATACAATTAATCTAACTCCATCGGCGTCTTACAACCACCAACTTTGAATTTCTAAGTTCTGACAAACCTAGGGCCGGTTGCAGAAAGCAATGTTAACTCTGGTGTTGGCTAACGCGACGTCAAAGTGAACAAAAACGAATCAAATCTCAAATGCTTATGGTAACTAATACATTAGTAAACAAAATTTGATGCGATTTTGTTCACCTTGACGCGATGTTAGCTAACACCCGACTTAACATTGCTTTCTGCAACCGGCCTCTAATGTGTCACCGTAAATTATGGAATAGCTTTATCTGGATGATTTTTAAAATCTACTAACACAAATAAAGCTGCTAAACGTCACCGTTCGCTAAGGCTGTTTTCGGAGCTTCATATTCATTTAATACGGCACTTAATAAGTTCCAGAAACCACTATTATAACTAAAACAGAATAGAAAGGAGAGCTAGGAAACTAGCAGGAGTTATATTGATTGAAAAATATAATTAATCTAACTCCATCGGCGTCTTACAACCAACAACTTTGAATTTCTAGGATCTGACAAACCTAATGTGTCACCGTAAATTATGGAATAGCTTTATATTGATGATTTACCTATTCTACTAACACAAAGCACGCTGCTAAACGTCACCGATGGCTCTGACTCTTTGGGAGCTTTATATGCATTTAATACGGCACCTAATAAGCTCCTGAATCCATTATTTTAACTAACACAGTATTAAAAAAAGAGCTAGAGAACTGGCAGGATTTATAAAAAAAAAATACAATTAATCTAACTCCATCGGCGTCTTACAACCACCAACTTTGAATTTCTAGGATCTGACTAACCTAATGTGTTACCGTAAATTATGGAATAGCTTTATATTGATGATTTACCTATTCTACTAACACAAAGCACGCTGCTAAACGTCACCGATGGCTCTGACTCTTTCGGAGCTTTATATGCATTTAATACGGCACCTAATAAGCTCCTGAATCCATTATTTTAACTAACACAGTATAAAAAAAAGAGCTAGGGAACTGGCAGGATTTATAAAAAAAATACATTTTATCTTACTGCATCGGCGTCTTTCAACCACCAACTTTGAATTTCTAGGTACTGCAAACCTAATGTGTTGCCGTAAAATATGAACTAGCTTTGTAATGATGATTTTCCAATTCTACTAACACAAATAAAGATGCTAAACGTCACCGTTCGCTCTGGCTGTTTTCGGAGGTATATATTCATTTAATACTGGACCTAATAAGCTTCAGAAACCATTATTATAACTAAAACAGTATAGAAAGGAGAGCTAAGAAACTCGCAGGATTTATGTTGATTAAAAAATACAATTAATCTAACTCCATCGGCGTCTTACAACCCCCAACTTTGAATTTCTAGGTTCTGACCTAATGTGTCACGGTAAATTATGGAATAGCTTTATATATATAATTTTCCAATTCTACTAACACAAATAGTGCTGCTAAACGTACCGTTCGCTCTGGCTGTTTTTGGAGCTTTACATTAACTTAATACGGCACCTAGTAAGCTCTTAAAGCGCCTATTTTAATTACAATAGCTTAGAAAGAAAAGCTAGTTAACTAGTAAGACTTATATAGAATAAAATATAAAATGTATCTAGCGCCATCGGCGTCTTACAACCACCAACTTTAAAAATCTAGGTTCTGACAATCCTAAAGTGTCACCGTAAATTATGGAATAACTTTATATTGATGATTTACCAATTCTACTAACACAAATAAATCTACTAAACGTCACCGTTCGCTCTGATGTTTTCGGATCTTTATATTTATTTAATACGACACCTAATAAGCTCCAGAAACCAGTATTATAACTAAAAAGTATAGAAAGGAGAGCTAGGAAACTCGCAGGATTTATATTGATTGAAAAATACAATTAATCTAACTCCATCGGCGTCTTACAACCTCCAACTATGAATTTTTGGGTTTTGACAATCCTAAAGTGTTACCGTAAATTATGGAATAATTTTACATTGATGATTTACCAATTCTACTAACACAAATAAAGCTTCTAAACGTCGCCGTTTGCTGTGGCTGTTTTTGGAGCTTCATATTAAATTAATACGGCACCTAGTAAGCTCCTGAAGCGCCAATTTTAACTAAAATAGCATAGAAAGAAGAGCTAGTTAACTACCACTATTTATATTGAATAAAAGATACAATTTATCTAACTCCAACGGCGTCTTACAACCACCAACTGTGAATTTCTAGGTTCTGACAAACCTAATGTGTCTCCGTAAAGTATGAACTAGCTTTGTAATGATGATTTTCCAATTCTACTTACACAAATAAAGCTTCTAAACGTCACCGTCCGCTGTGGCTGTTTTCGGAGCTTCATACTCATTTAATGCGGCACCTTATAAGCTCTTGAAACCATTAGATTAACTAAAACAGTATAGAAAGGAGAGCTACGGAACTTGCAGGATTTATATTGAATAAAAAATACAATTTATTTAACTCCATCGGCGTCTTCAAACACCAACTTTGAATTTCTAGGTTCTGACAAACCTAAAGTGTCACCGTAATTTATGGAATAGCTTTATATTGATGATTTTCCAATTCTACTAACACAAATAAAGCTGCTTAACGTCACCGTCCGCTCTGGCTGTTTTCGGAACTTTATATTCATTTAATAGGGCACCTAATAAGCTCCTGAAACCATTATTTTAACTAAAACAGTATATAAAGAAGAGCTACGTAACTTGCAGGATTTAATTTGAATAAAAAATACAATTTATCTAACTCCATCGGCGTCTTACAACCACCAACTTTGAATTTCTAGTTTCTGACAAACCTAATGTGTCACCGTAAATTATGGAATAGCTTAATATTGATGATTTTCCAATTCTACTAACACAAATAATAATGCTAAACGTACCGTTCGCTCTGGCTGCTTTTGGAGCTTTACATTAATTTAATACGACACATAGTAAACTCTTGAAGAGCTTATTTTAACTACAATAGCTTAGAAAGAAAAGCTAGTTAACTAGTAGAACTTATATAGAATAAAAAATACAATTTATCTAACGCCATCGGAGTCTTACAACCACCAACAATAAATTTCTAGGTATTGACAAACCTAATGTGTTACCGTAAATTATGGAATAGCTTTATCTGGATCATTTTTAAATTCTTCTAACACAAATAAAGATGCTAAACGTCACCGTTCCCTCAGTGTGTTTTCGGAGCTTCATATTTAGTTAATTCGGCACCTAATAAGCTCCTGAAACCATTATTTTAACTAAAACAGTATAATTGGAAGTGCTAGGAAATTGTCAGGATTTATATTATATAAAAAATACAATTTATCTAACTCCGTCAGCGTCTTTCAACGACCAACTTTGAATTTCTAGCTTTTGACAAACCTAATGTGTCACCCTAAAGTATGAACTAGCTTTATAATGATGATTTTCCTATTTTAAAAACACAAATAAAGCTGCTAAACGCACCGTTCGCTCCGTGTGTTTTCGGAGCTTTATATTCAGTTAATTCGGCTCCTAATAAGCTCCTGAAACCATTATTTTAACTTCTTCTTCTTCTTAGACTGCCTATCCAATATCTTTATTGGATGTTAGCGACCAAATTTCTAAATTTTTTATTGTCTCTTGCGGTGTTAATTAATTCCCCTATTGATCTTAAACCAGTCCACTGTCTTATGTTTCTAGCCCAGGATATCTGCTTTCTTCCTACTCATCTTTTTCCTTCAGTTTTTCCTTCGAACAGTAGTTGGAGAAGATTGTATTTCTCATTTCTGATGATATGCCCGAGGTATGCGGTTTTCCTCTGTTTTACTACTGTAAACAGTTCGCGGTCTTTTCGCATTCTTCTCAATATTTCTTCGTTCGTTACCCTATCCGTCCAGGGCACCTTCAGTAGACGTCTATATGTCCACATCTCAAAAGCTTCTATTTTCCTGATCGCGCTTGTTTTTAGTGTCCACGCTTCAACTCCATACAATAGAACTGACCAAACGTAACATCTAGCATAGCGCATGCGTAGGTTCAGCGATAAGTCATCGGAGCGCAAGATCTTCCCATATTTCATAAAGGCAGCACGTGCCATTTCGATTCTGCATTTAATTTCTCTTTCTGGATCCCAGTCAGCGTGTAACCAGCATCCCAAATATTTGTATTTTTGTACTCTTTCTATTTGTGTAGTGTCTATTTGAATTGTTCTGTTGTTAGGTGGATCTTTAACTAAAACAGTATAAATGGAAGAGCTAGGAAACTGTCAGGATTTATATTATATAAAAAATACAATTTATCTAACTCCATCGGCGTCTTACAACCACCAACTTTGAATTTCTAGGTTATGACAAACCTAATGTGTCACCGTGAAGGATGAAGTAGCTTTATAATGACGATTTTCCAATTCTACTAACACTAATAATGCTGCTAAATGTCACCGTTCGTTTTGGCTGCCTTTGGAGCTTCATATTAATTTAATACGGCACCTAGTAAGCTCCTGAAGTGCCTATTTTAACTAAAATAGCATAGAAAAAAAAGCTAGTTAACTAGTAGGACTTATATAGAATAAAAAATACAACGCCATCGGGGTCTTACAACCACCAACTTTGAATTTCTAGGTTCTGACAAACCTAATGTGACACCGTAAATTATGAACTAGCTTTGTAATGATGATTTTCTAATTCTACTAACACAAATAAAGCTTCTAAACGTCGCCGTTCGCTCTGGCTGTTTTCGGAGCTTCATATTCATTTAATGCGGCACCTAATAAGCCCTTGAATCCATTATTTTAACTAAAACAGTATAAAAAAAAAGAGCTAGCAAACTTGCTGGAATTATATTACATAAAAGTACAATTTATCTAACTCCACCAGCATCTTACATCCACCAACCTTGAATTTCTAGGTTCTGACAAATCTAATGTGTCACCGTAAATTATGGTATAGCTTTATATTGATGATTTTCCAATTCTAC